>JBBYHK010000022.1:15712925-15734692 GCA_038382065.1 Adansonia grandidieri | reverse complement strand
TTTTAAATTTAATTTTTATTAATTTAATAATTTTCTTTTATTAAGTTTATAAATATAAATAATTTAACTTAGCTTTTCAAGTTTACACTATAATATTATATATATATTGTTTATATGACAAAAATTACATAATACATAAAATATAAAATAAATATATATAATATAACGGGCCAGGCTCGGGCTTTGAATGTTGAGCCTAAGGCCCGGCCCATTTTTTAATCGGGCCTTTTTTTTTTCCAAACCCATTTTTCTTGCCTATTATGTTTGTCCAAACCCTTCCAAATTTTGGACGGACCTTCGGGTTTGGGCGGATAGCTCGACTCTTGAAAAGGTCTACCCATGCTTGCCCTCAACAACACAAACACAAAGATTATTAATTTCAGCTTCCATTCCATTCTACCCATCCAACAAATATTATCAAAGCAAGTGATTACAGATATTGCAATAATATATATATTGCATTAATTATTATTGATAGACAAAATCTAGCCTAATATATTAAAGAGGCTGAAAATGAAAATTGATAACGCTCTTAAAGTTACAAGGTGACGGGGAGATAGAGATGGAATGAAAGTTTAGGCTGAATTTTTTTTTATTTTTTTTATTTTTAGCGAAAGTGAGTTTGTAGTGAAGATATGAAAGAAAGAAAGAAATAAAGTCAATCAAATTTTGAGGTCCTAGCTCCCGTCATGGGAGATGAAGGAAGGTAAGGTTTGGTTAAAATTTGTAATATTTGATCTTTAAAAATAAAAAAATAAAAAAGAAAGTTGGGTAAGAGCCCAGAGCAGGTCCATTAAAAAATTTAAATGGTTCTTTTTCTGGGCTTTTTGTTCTTGTTCTGAGTCCCACTGCTCTGTCCACCATCCGCGTCAATGTTGCCATCAAAGTCGGAAAACGACACGGCAAGCTGTCCTTTCTTGAACATCATTAGCCTTCCCATTCCTCCTATGTCCAGTGTCCTAACTGTAACACGCTTCGATAACCAAACTCCTTTACTCCCTTGCTTTGCTAGCTTTTACTAATATTTTTTCTTGGCTTTAATCTCTTCTCCTCCCGACACCCCCCCCTCAAGGCCCCCGCCCCCTTTTTCTTTGCCTTTTACTTATTCAAATTGAAAATTTATTTGGATGCTTTAGCTGCGCCGGACGGAGAGAATTCAGTTTATCAATGACTTCTACTTCGGCTCCTATACATCCGGCGAATTTGCCTATCCCGGTCGATCTATTCGGATCCAACAAACACCCTGCTCTACCTTGTCGCCACCTAGAATTCGCTAATTCTTCCAGGAAGATCGTTTTCCGGGTCAACCCTTAATCATTTGTATTGCTATTTGTTTACTTACTCTGGTTGATTAGAAGCCCCTTAGATAATTGATTCTTGTCATTGTTGTTCAACTTTATCTTATTTGGAGTTTCCTAAAACTAAATGTTCATATGTTTCCTGCTGCAAGGATAGGTCTCGGCAAGGTTTTAAGGGTGATGATCGTCAGAAGGATTTGATATTCAAAGTGCATAGGATATTGAATAAATTCACTAGAACTGAGTTGGAGGTATTTCTTTTGCTGAAAATCAGAAAGAGTTAATTTGTGATTTCAAGGTCAAAGGCTGCCATTTCCAAAGATCTTGTACCATCTGCAAATGTGATTCCATTGTGGCTTAGGTGTAAATCTGTAGATAACTAGCATTCCAATTTACAAACTGAGGCCTCAACGAGACAAATTAGGCACCACTCGGACCGATATGATCTAAACTTCTTCCTGCGAACATGGGTTAAATGAGATGCCCGTTGCCACTCCCATCTGCCCACGGGATGTTTTTGTCATGTCACTTATGTGATTATGTCCTTCCCACTCTAAATGGCTTGTCTAAGTTGTCTTCACGACCACATCTACCAATGGTGGATGTTTGTCCTGTGTCCAGATCTCAAATAGCTATACTAAGTAGGAGATCTAGATAGATACTGAAGTAGTCAGTCTGATCATAGCGTCAGGTTTCTTTTTCATCTTCGTAGTCTGATTAGAAAAATATTTCAAATGTGGGATATTATTGCCGGTTTCTTGTTATATGCCTCCACCTGAATTATGTTACTTAATTTTTTTAGTAGGTTCCTATGTCATACTTTTTTCACAACATTAATCGTGCACATTTTGACATTATAATTCCATTCTTTCATTGATGCAGACCAGTCTTATGCACAAGCTTCGGCAGATTTATGTTGGAAGGAGTAAATTTCGACTAACAAGGTTTCCTGGCTCTGTTAATCCTGCTTTTGTTGTGGCACTCGTGGTGATATTCTTGGTTAATGGTGCCAAAAGGTTCCAAGTTCTGAATAAATTACCGGTATCCATATGAAAAACATCTCAAACAGAAGGGAAATATGGCAGAGGGTGGTTAGATATCTCTTTTAGGCATTGTTGTATTCTGCTGGGATTGTGTTGAATTTCTGGGGATCATTAGCGATTATATCTCAAAATCATGATGGAGGAAGATTTAGGTTACAGAAAGGTGATGCGGGATGCCAGACAAGATGGAAAATGTCTGATGGTGGCCAACCCAGTGTCATAAAGCGTGGAAGAACGAAAACTTTAAAAACAGAAACCTTTTGGATTAACGAGAGACAGTAAACTTTTGCGATGAAAGTAATTTTTAAAGTTCAATGATCACTAGGTCCTTCAAGATCAATATGGTCCAGTCAGAAAATATTTTATCATTTCTGTATTTGCAATTCAATATAGATGGGTATTCCATAACATATATATGCCCCTCTTACTCTCAGATAATTCCAATTTTCATTTTTTAGCTTAAAAAAAAGTTTCATTCTAATTATCTAGACTTACAATTTATCATTTATATAATGATAATATGTAAATGCATAAAACATTAAAAAAAAAAAAGATTTTAACTCTAATTACCTAATTATTAGATTCTATTTAAAACTCTAAACTAGATAGAAATAAATTAAATCTATATTAAAATCTATCTATTAAAAGATCTATCTATTAAATTAAATCTATATCCATATAAAAATGTATGTAATTTAAATGTAAAATATACTAAAATATAAATGTAAAATATACTAAAATATAAAATAAAAATAGAATAAAAATAGATTAATATTATACTTATATAGAGAATATACTAAATAGAATAGAAAAATCATAAATAGAATAGAAAAAAATATAACTAAGATATAAAAAAGGATAAATAATATATAGATAAATAATAAATATATAAAAATATCTTTATAACTATACTGAAGTTTTATAATTCTAATATAATAACAATAATAATAATAATAATATATGATTAATAATGTAATATGATTAAATTAAAATCTAATGTTTAATATGATTAAAATATAATCAAATAGAATTATAGAATTAAATAATTAAAATAATTTTCTAAATTTTAAATAGAACCATTATATTCTTAATTATTATATTCTATCAATATTAGATTGAATCTACCATTATAATATTAAATATGTTATATTAAGTACAGCATTAGAAATTAGAAATTTATGGAAGAAAAGCCCACATGGATAGCCAATGGTAACCACTGGAAATAAAAAAAAATTATCAATATTTCTTGAAGAAGGAATACTACTGAAACTCAACAATATTAACTGTTTTATAGATACGGATCCAATGTTTCTAGGAATAAAACGACGGCCTCAACCAAATATCTCACCGGATACAGCCATTACAAGTATAAAATTTGATGGGGGAAAAAAAGAATGAAAAGCAAAAGGAGACACCATAAGTGGACGACCAACTCTATCAATACAGGTCTCCTACTATATCCTTTACCGCATCAAAGGAGCTAACCATCTCATTTCTGCCCCGTTTCCATTGGATAAGTAGTACACTTTTTTCCAGCCTTCCTCTGAGAATGCTTCCCTTCTTACAAGCCTTTGCCTGCAATGGTTAAACAACAAACTATGTAACTCTAAAGGCCCATGACGTAATCTAAAGGAAGCCAAAAACTTTAATCTACATATATCGTTTTTAACCATCCTACAAGTTTCCAATACAAGAGAAATATCAAAATTCACAACACCAGGTGTAATGCATATGCGGACCTCAGGTAATAATGGCAAACAGTGGCTGCCTCATCTAAACTATATCGAGGCAAATCAACACGGGCATCTACAGGTACATCTGGCAAGTCTAGACGAAGTTTCCCGACAGCTGTTGAATGAGAGAAAGCACCAACCATCATGCCATCGTGCATCATCGATCTAAAGGCCTTCACCTGAAGAAGAAATATAAAAGCTCAAGGATGATAAAAATATTAACAAGTATAATGAAGCTGGAAGGAAACTACTGTTAGAGCTACATGACCACTCTTTTCAACAGTGAAACACACGAAAATCACTACCTAGATATCTAATTTATCAAAAAAGATTAGCATAATCCAAATGCTAAGAAAATAACTCAAAAAAGAAGACAGAACCATCCACAACAATATGAAGCTAAGCAAATATAAATGAAACAAAGAAGTCAATGCCAACCATTGCAAGTTCTCTGGCATGTATCGGTCGACAAGAACGAACAGTCACTGGCTCCTCAAACTCACTGAAGGTAAACCAATTATTATACTGAAGACATAACAAAATAAATCAGTCAAAATATGCCAACTATTTACCAAAAAAAAAGTGGGGGGGATGTCATTATAAAGTTTAATCATGTAGCTGGGGACTATGAGACATGGCAATGTAGTGCCAACCTGGTCAATTGCAATAAGCACAGGGACATCTTTCACAAGTGATAATTCTTTTCTCAACCGAACTACAGCTCCAACAGCTGCATGTGAGTACTTGATTCCCATTTGAATCAGGTCATACAGCGTTGCACCTTCAGGAAGGGCCATGGATTCAACTCCTTTCATCCATCCAACACCAGCACCTTCTCCCAATGGAATAGGATCAAAAATTTGGCAAGGCAATTGTTGTAAGCGTGATTCATTGTATTTTAGAAAATCCTGTAGAAATATGAACCATAAAAAATATGGTATACAACTTGATTGAATCATAAAACAAACCAAGCAGAAAAAAAAATAAAAAATAAAAAGTGCCCAAGACATACATAATCTAAACATGACTTATGTTCTCTCCTTTTTTACTTTTTTTTTTCTTTCTTTTTAAAAATCTCTCCTGGGAAAAGGAGGGAGGACATTAACAACTAAACCTTCATCTGTCCTGATCTCATTGAAGAATAGTGTACCAGGAATATGAACCAAATCAACTAATATTGAGCATGGAGAAGAAAACATAGACTTATTTGATTCTTCAGATTTATTAAAATGTAGGTAGAAAGGACACAATGGTAAACTGGAGTATAAAACACATTCAATTGACATAGAGAAAAGGTTCTTGCCTTGAGAACATTTTCAGCCTGTAAAGGTGTGTCCCAAAGACCCGTTTCTGGATTTTTATAGAAAAATCCTCCATGCGTCCACTCACGACCTCTAGGGGCATACAAAACTAGCCAACCCTCATCACGAGCCCAATGCACAAGCATTGCAAGCGCAATACTCTTGCCGCAGCTAACTGGACCATCCAATACAACTTGTTTTCTCGCTTTAGGAGCTGAAGAGGCAAATATCAGAATAAGTTCACAACATAAAAGCAATCTATTAGGACTCCCCCAAGTCGGAAGCATTTCACCTACAATTTTTTTTCCTACAATCATGTAATTATCCAATAACAAGACAAAATTATGCAAGAGTCTAGTAATTGAGTCCCACTACAAGTTATTATATAGATAACTTCAATTGTTTGAGTTTGACCATATAATCCAAAATAAAACCAGAAATGCATTGTGAAAGTGAAATCTAAAAAAAATTTAAAAAAAAAAAAAAAACTGAATTTCGTATTTTTGAAATAGAAATTATGAAAAAGCGCCACCTTTAGTATGAGAAGACCTAATTGGGGGATCAACAATGCGTCTAAAATTATCACGAAGATCCAAGAAACTCTGTCGAACAAGCAAAGATGGCCTCATCGACTCCTTGAACTCCGTCACCATTCCCGTTGGCAACCCCTCCGGCAACACCTCCTTCAATCCCTTTTCACTGAACTTCATATAGGAGCAAGAGTCTTTGCGAGTCAGCTGAGAGATTGAGGGAGTCGAAGTGAACAAGGGACGCCCATTGGGACCCACATCCAGAGAAAGGTCCTTCTCGTCCTCGACCAGACGGCGGGCTCGAGCAGCCTCGAAGTCGTCGGCGCCGGCCGATTCGAAGTCATCAGCGGTGGATGATGCAACGGCAAATGAGGAATCGGCGGTCTTAGACTTGGACTTGGACTTAGCATCGGCTTTCTTGGCTTTGGCAGGGGAGGGCTTTGCGTTCTTGGAAGAATAGAGCTTTGATTGGGGAAGGGAGAGGCGAGGGACGACGGGATCTAGTGGGGACTTGGAAAGCAAGGCCCGTTTCGCAATGGAACGCAACATTTGTTGGTGTCTTAGTAGGTTTTGACAGTAAATTCTGTTTTCTGAGTTAGGGTGCAGAGAGAGCAGTGTGAGGCTTTGGGAGAGGAGGAACCACGCCGACTGCCGAGGGAGGCTTCAACTTTCTACACAACCGTCGCGAATGACTGGGAATGGGCTGGGGCATAATGATTAATAATTTTTCTTAACTTATGTGGACATGGAGATGGAGAGGGAGGAGGACCCAGTTGTTCTTATAAGCCAGAGCCCAATGTTTCATTTGGCATCAGTGAGCAACTGATAGAAAGGCGACCATTCCATTCCATGCCCAAAATTTTGTTAATACGGGAGTAGACAGGCAGGCTCTTTGAATGAACTATCAACACCCTGAAGCCCAATATAGGTATGGATTTTACCACCGAAATCTTTGTTACAATGGGCCCATTGGCCAGGCCTAAAGAGTGGTAATGGACATTGGAATAAGACTGTTTTATTTATACTATTATTAAGTAACAAGTGTATCAGCCCATTTACTATTATGAATTTTTTACATTACATCACATCACATTACATACATTCAGACGCTAAACCCCCCAATAAAATAAAAGCCTCAGTCAGCTTAATATCATGCACTCCAGGCCCAATCCCAATCTCGGTCTCAATCTCAATCTCAATCTCAATCTCAATCCCTGTCCCAATTCCTCTCCATTTCTCTTCCAATCATTGCCAATATTTGAAAACTTTCTCTCTTTTCACTGTCCTTATGTTTTGATTCGTAGATTATTAGGGCTTAAAAAAATGATAACAGGAGATATACCTCCAAATCAGACTATTTATGTCAAAGGACCTCAACGAGAATATCAAAACATAAGGTTCCTCTATCCCCCTCCCTCTTTTCTTTCTCTCAAATTATTCTTCGGCCGCTAAAAATGGAAAACCCACTCATCATTGGACCAATTAGAATTAGAAGGACACTCCCCCCTAGTGCTAGTAGTTTAGCTTGTATTTCCAAAAATGCTAACCCTTTTTTGTTTTTAGGGTTTAACATAAAAATAGCTTTTCCCACTCCATTTTTTTGGGTTTAATCCTAACCTTTTCGTTTTCACTAGGGCTTTCAAGTTAAGAGTTTCACAAATACCCTATTGATTGCCATTGGTTTAAGCTTTGAATTGGGATTGATTTCATATTAATTGTCTTCTGCTTCTTTTTTCAGATTTTAAAAAGATCCCTTTGTGCTTTCCTCTCTCAACATGGAATGATTTTGGATGTTGTTGCGTTGAAGACACCCAAGCTTTGTGGACAAGCCTGGGTTGTGTTTGATGAGTTGACAGCCGCCGATAACGCATTTCGTCAAATGCAAAATTTTCCATTTTATGATAAACCTATGGTGAGTATATTACCACGTACGTGTTATCTTATTACCTCAAAATCTAAGTGAACTATGTCTCTTTTCTTTCAGTTTTAATTAATGTTGGTGTTGCATTTGTTTTGGGTTTCACACTTATTATGCACCATTGGGGTGAGATTCGCTTTTTTTTGTCTCCCTATTGTTGTTGGAATCATTTGCTGAGAATTTGTGCTTCACACTGTTCGAGTATCATATGATTCGAGTTGTAGTTCAAACCACAAGCAATATTGATATTTTGGATGATGGATACAGATGGAGAAAATATGGGCAAAGAATGGTTAAGTGAAATCCAAATCGAAGGTAAATCTGAGCTTCATTAGACTGTTTATACCTTTTGAACTTTTCAAATGTATGTTGTTTTCAAAGTTCTATAAGTGTATGTTGTTTTCAAAGTTCTGTAAGTAGTATTATATTTTAGCTCCTTGAGTTTATATCCAGTTTCTTTTATTCAAGATTGTAGCCTTTAGGTCATCCATTATCCTTAAACACATATTCTATAGAAATGTCTTTTTTTTTTTTCCTTTTGCCTTGAAAAGGGCTCTCTCTCTCTCTCTCTCTCTCTCTCTCTCTCTCTCTATTTATCTTTTTGGACACATTGGAGTCCTTCAAAGAAACATACGTTATATCTTTAAAGTTTCTTTGGTGGAGAACGCTTCAATTTAGCGCCCATGCTTCTTTGTTTAGATGCTAAGTTTCAGGCAAAAATCTCCCCTTCTTTTTTCTTTTTTTTTTCCCTTGGTCTCAAAAGTATTTGCTGTGTGTTACTGCTGATGCTTACAGGAGCTACTACAAGTGCACAAATCCAGGATGTCCAGTGAGAAAGCATGTTGAGCGAGCATCACATGATGTTGGAGCAGTGATCACAACCTACGAAGGGAAGCACAATCATGACGTCCGAGCAGCTCGCGGTAACCGCAACCATTCTGTCAATAGACCTTTGCCAGACAACAATAACAATGGTAACAACAATGCAGCAATGGCAAGAAAGCCATCAGCTGTTAACTACCACTTTAACAATTCCAAGAACAATCCTGTTCGCAGTTTGAGGGCAGTGACAGCCGAAGGGCAATCATCCTTCACGCAGGAGATTGCAAGGCACTGGAAACTTTGGATTCTCAGGTTTCGGGAACTCCATGGGGTCTTTCATGAATCAGCCACATGTAAAACAATATGTAGTCTAGAAGCAAGGAAGAACCAAGAGATGAAGAGTCATTGCTTTGTTGAAATTTGCTCGGAAATGAAAGGTTTTGGGAGATTAAAAGGGGAGTAGAAAGAAAACCACAAGAATAAGGAGCTCAGGTTCATTTAATTAATTGCATTCTGCTTGTTTGAAATATTCCACAGTATTGGCTTTGTATATCTAAACTGGTAATGCTATAGGAACCTGTAAAATTAGTATTGTACTATTTTTTTTATTGTTCTGGGACACTCTCTGTAGGTAGATGAGAAGAGGAGAGCCTCCAAATCATTTCCTTCTTTTAGTCACATGCTAGTGATCAATTTGCTTTAGAAGGAATTCTTTCAGCTCTGCGGTCTGTATGCCTGCAAGTCTTGCAGTCTTTTTCGGAATTGAAAACAAAATTGATCTCCAACGACTTTGCAAACCTCCAAAAGTTCATTTTGATTTCCAACTTTCCATTTAAACCCAATCTGATCCAAAACCCACTCTCCAGGATATCATCTGTTTGCTACCTCAGCATCACGTAGTTATAGCAATGTAAGCGTCATTAGTTACACAATCAAAATTCTAATTGAGGTTTGAACGAGTCAAAAGTGTGGAGCTGGAGGGATTTGATTCTTTGGCGAGCAACTTCTTCAGTGTCAACTGGCATTAGAATTTTGATAAAGAAGAGATGGATCCTTTCCTTCCTGGTTGCTCCCCCACAGACTATGGGAGCAGTCAAAATTACTGTGACATCCCTTCTAGACATTATCAGACAAAATGAATCAAGACATGTGAGAAAGAGCAAATTAGTACACCAAAAGCTTTTATAAAACACTTTTTGAATTTTCTACCTAGGAACAGCCAAAGAGGTGGTCGTGGGCATTTAAAGAAAAGTGATTGCTACTGGCCCCGCAGGCCACCACCGATCTAATGTTAACAACAATGCCTATCTATTTGGTGTCGTGCTCCTTAATCCCCATTTCTTAAGCCTTGTTAATGAATTATGTGTTATTGGTTTGATTTTGTTATGTTTTGTTTTCTTCCTTAAATTAATACTATTACTTTTTTTAAAAATAAATAAATAATTGAGACTAAAGTTTAATGCAGGGTGAGATGTGGTCCCAACCATTCCTAACTTTCAAAATTAAAGCTTATGATTAGCTTGTAAGAACGCACAGGAATATGAAAGCAATAGGCGATGGGCAATTGGCGACAAGCAGTCCCTGTGCTACGTGCGAGAATTTTTTTTTGCCACGTTTAAGTTAAAAAAAAACTTTTGCCATGTCCCTTCCCAATCAAAGAATGCGATAGGCAATATCATTATTATGGTAGTATTCTTTTTTAATTTAATATTAACGTTCTTCAATTTGATTATCCAAATTCCAATTACTTACAGAAAATAAAAATATAATGCAAGTCTTATCTGTCGAAAATTATAGGATTGTTTTTTCAAAAATAATAAATAATAATTGAAAAAAAAAAAAGGCTAATGATAAAGGTTGAATGATATAGGATTCCTGGAAGGTGGCAGCTGCCTTTTCCGTAGAGGTGTAGCTGGAGTTGGAAGAGATTGTTGAAGCTGAAAGGTTTGGCCATACATTCATACAGCAATAGCTACAAAATGGCCCATATCTGTAATGATTTGAGACATAAACAGGATAAAGTTAAATGGCATAGACTTGTTTGGTGTTCCCCACAAATTCCCAGGCACACCTTCATTGCTTGGCTGGCCTTGCTGGACCGTTTTCCCTCCATAAACAGGATGAATAAATGGGGGGATGCCACTTCTCTGAGCTGTGTGATCTGCACCAGAGAAATAGTAATCAGAAAATATATTTTCTTTGAGTGTGAGTACCCAAAACAAGTATGGAAAAGTATTTTGCAAGTGCATGGAATAAATAAAGAGGTTAGATCATGGCAGGAAGAATTATCTTCAGTTGTAAAGAACTTGCAGTGGAAAGCTCCCACCAATGTTTTATTACAATTGGCCGGAATGCATGCATCTACTTCCTCTGACAGGAAAGGAATAACAGACGAGGTGCAAGAGCTTATACGTTTTGTTGTTAATATTGTAAAGGATACGCTAGTTACTAGAAATTGATTGCTTGATTTTTTTTTTTTGGGTATACGCTGGAATGTGCTTACGTGTAGTAAGACTTGTGCTTCTTGGGTAATAAAAGCCTACTTATCCAAAAAGAAAAAGGTTGAATGATTAGAATAGAACATATTTATCTTCTCCACGATAATTATATATACATAAATAAACAAAGTTAGGAGAATAGATGCTCATGCAAAAGATGAAAATTGAGATTTGCGAGAAATTTCTTTTGTGAGAAGAATTGTTGCACAATAAGTAGGAAGATTTGCAGATATTATTATTCATTCATAACATAACCCAGGAAAAAAAAAATATGTATGATTTAGAAGAAAGAAGTTTGCTTATATTAATTTACTTGTATCCCATCCAAGCTATAAGAGACCTATATACAACAAGTTCAATATAATAGTAATATAATAGCAACAGCGATGGTAATGAATTTAATTTAATTTTAGGATAAACATTGAGATTTTAGCTTTAGTCCTATCCTATCCTATACTATCCTATCAGAATACTTCTCAACTTATTATTATCATTAATGCTAAGCTTTGAATTGAAAAATAGGACAGTGCCCATTTATATTTATTCCATTTCCATGATTTTTTTTTTGAATAAATGAAATATCTATTCCAAAATTCAAAAGGAAGGAGAATATCTATTACATAGAAATATATAGGAAGTAATTTTACAGACTTACATTCCTATGTAACTTCATTTCAGCCCAAGTTTCACCCAACCAACTCAAACAAATATTTTCTTTGAAAAATATTATGATTTTTTTTTTTGGGGGGGGGGGAGGGGGGAAGGAGTGGGGAAGCAAGATAAAACGGAAAATGTAGAAAAAAAAAAAAAGAAAAGAAAAAATCGAATCCTTAGGATAGTAGGATAATGAGCTTATGACATCCATTAGCCAGCTGGACATTCTCGAACCAAAAGCGTCCCCAAGGAAGAGACGCGTTAGATTCCCACTTCACCCTCCAATCCTACTCCTTCCCTTAATTTTCTACACCTGAGAGTCCTCAACCCCTCTTGGCGCCAAAGCATTCCTTTCAGTTCTCTTCTCTTCTCTTCCTATTCTTCATTTCTTGCTTCCGCAGCATAACCGTCAATGGATCTCTCCATTCTGAAATCTGACCCCCTGAAGAATATCCTTGTATGCTTCCTTTCCTTCGGCACCCTCATCTTCGCCGTCCGTTTCGCTTTCTTAGTCGCCATTAGGGGCCAATCGTGCGTAGCCGGCGAGGATTTCGGCCTCTTCAACGTCCGCTAAATGACTTCCTTCGCCGTCCAATCTGAAAAATATATCCATTATTTCTCCTGTGTTTTCCAAGATTTGATCGCCGCTAGATGTCTTTCTCCCAATTGAAAGTCTCTTTGCACTGAAATGGTGACAGGAGAAGAAGTCGGGATTTCCAAAAAAGCATCACTGCCGTTGATTTTACCTGGCCAAGCGTGGAAACAGCCCTTCAAAGGGAACACCTTTGACTACTGATTTTCGAGAGGTTTGGAAAGCTCGGATTTTCCAGTGGTGTTCGGCTCGGAGATTTGTCGGACGTTAAAACCGGGAGGGTTCTTGATGGTTCCCGTGACGGCTAAGACGCGTACAGTTTTCAATTATTTACAGTTTTCAATTATTTCTTGATTTGTTTGATTGCTTGAGATTGATCAGGTCTCGTGAAATCGAAGGCCCTGATCCTTCCACGAAAATCCAAGAGATTGTGATGAAGAAAAAGAGGCAAAAATCATCTCTCAATGATAATTCAGGTGACAAATGCTCTGTTCCCGAGTTGAGACGGGTAATAATCCGAAATGCAGAGCCTTTGATCAAACAGGAACCATTAAAAACATGGATCCCATTGAAATGAAATATTAGGAACATCAAATACTTGACTTCAATGGTGGACATTAGTTTTAAACGAAATTATGTATGCGTAGATGTGGGAGCAAGAAGCTATGGGTCAAGTATAGGGAGCTGGTTCAGGAAACAATATCCGAAGCAGAACAAAAACTTTGAAATATACGCAATTGAGGCGGATAAGGCATTTCATGAAGAGTACAAGGTGAGGAAAAGTGTTAAAGATATTGCCTTATGCGGCGTGGACTAGGAATGAGACATTATTTTTTTAGATAACCGGGGATCCTAGAAAGAAGTATGCAGTGTAGAAAGGTAGAGGATGGGGAGGATACACCCGGTTCAGTCGTCAGCTAGTTACGTGGATAATGTGGACAAGATTCAGGGGTTTGATTTAGCAGAGTGGTTGAAAAGTGTGGTGTCTGAGAGAGATTTTGTGGTGATGAAAATGGATGTAGAGGGTGCTGAGTTTCATTTGATGCCGATGTGGATTGAGACAGGAGCAATCTGTTTGATGGACGAGGTCTTTTTGGAGTGTCATTATAATAGATGGCGGAAATGTTGCCCGGGTCAGAGTTGTCCCAAGTATCACAGTACATATCGCCAATGCTTGGACTTTTTTCAACTTTTTTAGTTCTTTAAGAGCTAGAGGGGTTCTTGTGCACCAGTGGTGTGACCGGTAATCATTGATTTTTTGAAGACAAACTTTTTTTTTTCTTGTGGATGTTGCTTACTTAAACTATTCCATCTTATTCTCATCTGAATGAGCCGTCCACTGAATTTTATTTTTCTTTTGTTTTCTTTTCCGTACATCCTAAATGTCTGTTCAGAGAATTTGTGTTGAATTATACAGACTGATTCCTTCGAAAATTTCTTCTTTTACATATAATGTGGATGATTATAACAACTTTTATGAGGTCCTGTACTAAATGTGGATGATTATAGCTTGCAAATATCACGTGAGCTCTGCATAATCCACTGAAGCTTATTGTGGTCTTTTAGCGAATGGTATCAAATTTAACATCCATGATATGATATGATTTCAAGCTTACCAGGCTCCAGGCAAGAACCTGATTGCTATCCAGGTGAGGGGGGGGGGGGCACTGAATTGGCAATAAAGAAAAGTGGGCTGCAATTGACATGTGTTTCCTTTGAGGATACGAAGGTAAAGTGCAAATAAGATTTAGTCCAATCCCCCTCCCCATTAGAAAAAAATGAAAAGGAGCAAGTCATGCTTAAAATGAATGGGATTCTAAATATAAATAAATAAATAATGATATTTATTTTTGCATTAGCCTGAAAAAAGATAAGCATTCTAAATATACATCCGCTGTCCTTGTTCATCATTGAGTTTATGGCTTTTTTGTAACTTTGTCGGAAACTTTCGGCAACAGTCTCGCCTACACTCCACTGCAGCATGCATTTCATTGCATTGCATTGCGTCTTTTGGTAAATAATAGTAGCACACCTTCCCCATTATTCATTTGTTCGCCGTGAGTTTCTTTCCCACCAAAAATGCAATCAAATTAGTGCGCCAAGCCAACAGACATTTTAGTTTTTTGGCAGCTCCTTGCTTGACAATGAATCATTAATTACCGTTATATCGATATTGATAGGTTTTGACGACTGGATTCATTACTCCCCTAGTGAAATTTCTCCACAAGCCATCCTAGAAATACATTTTCCATAAGAAAAGGATCATCCACCATGCACATTCAGGGACAAAGCTTTAAATGCTGACCGACATTTACTGTCAATGTCAGATTACTATCATCAATCTTCTAGAATATTGCTTCTTTGTCGGATCAGTTTCACAACAAAATCGGCAGCAATAAGTACTTGATAGAGGATTCATGCATAGCTGTAGATACAGCACACAAGTGAGTGTTGCAATAGTCATAATTAGAAAAAAAAAAAAGTAATACAAATTATAATTTATTACTGATATATTTATTTGGAAATAATAAGAAAATAATAATTAATAAACGAAATAACAGAAGTAGTACTTAGTATAGTACTCGGTAATGTTTTGAGCCCCGACAATGCCTAATAAGCTATGATCACATATCGCGGGCTACATGCCCTTTATTGAGGATCGTGGATTATAGACTATTGGGCTGATATAGGTGGAGGCCTAGAGGATATTTTAGAATATCAAAATAAGAAAAAGGAAAAAAAATTTATGCCTTGCTTACTTATAAGGTACAAATAGAGGAAGGGACATTGCCAATGCTGAATGCTTCAAGCTTCAATTGGGATTGAAAAATTCAACATACTTTTTACATTACATTATAGCTAGTGAGAACCCAATCCATATTAATCCAAAATTACTGCCTAAGACAATTATCAAGTTGGCTGCACATTTTTACATTACATTATAGCTAGTGAGAACCCGATCCATATTAACCCAATATTTACTTACTGAAGACAGTTTTCCAAGTTAGCTGCGCATTACCACTATTCCAATGAGCGGTCGATCATGTGGACACGTTTTAAAATCATTCAATTATGACATCATTTCAAAGCCGACTGAAAGACTGCAAAAGCAAAATGAAAGGAAGTAAATCATATTTCTTCAATCCAGTAATTCTATATTTAATTTCAGAATTTGACCATTAACTGTATTTCTTTCATTCAGATAAAATCTTTCAAGTTATCGTTTGGGAATTGGGTGTTGAGCTCGTGAACTCAGTCTTGGTTATCAATTTTTTGTCGCCAAACATTGTGCAAGGCTTAGAGCAGTGTTCACGGGGATCTACCAACTTATTAGGTTTATCAATCAAGCAACTAGATCGTGGAATTGTGTTCATTTATATGTTTGATCATGAATATCATATTGTTGGTAAAAATAAATAGCAATTAGTTAACCAGTGACATAATTTTATATGTACATATATATATATATATATATATATAGAAGTAGGACAATAGAAGTGAATCCATGTGATTCTCTTCTTTATGCTAAAGCGAGCAATAGCAGTAGTTAAGAAATATATTTAAAAAGTGGAAGAAAGGGAAACATATGATCTCCAAAAACTAAAATCAAGGAAGTCTTTTGTGTGGTCCAAAACATTTAAATAAATAATTAACGAAGTGTAGAGTTTGAGAAAGGGACGTGTAAGTTTTTTCTAATCTTTACATACAGAGGAATCCATCTTTCCATGTGAGGAGTGGACTGAGTTGTATAAAATGTTTAAGGGCATTTGCCTTTGCCAGCTTGTTTTTGCAATTATTTTTTGTATGTAGCGTGGAGATGTCGCCATTTATCAACTTTTGGTTTTCGTTTTTTCAGCAAGAAAACCCAATTTATTTTTCAAGGGTTGAGGTTTTTGTCTTCTCAAAACTCAATCGTACACCTTCTCCATCTTGTCTTTTTTTTTTGTCTTCTAACTATTACAGGGCTTCTTTTTTTTTTTTTTTTAACAACAGGGTGAACTAATTATAGAAGAAGTTTGGCATAGATGGCAAGCACCACGTTAGCAGCTGTAAGATGAAAGGAGGTAGGCAATAATTTAGTAGTTGATGATAAACTAATTAATCTTACTTTTCTTAATTTGAGGATGGATGGTTCAAGTTCAACTCTTCCCTAGCTTAAACAATAATCATTATTATTGATGCAAGGATTATCGTATTGTGCCTGCTTTGAGGTATTATTCGCTTTGAAGCAATGCACAGCTTAAACAATAATCATTATTATTGATGCAAGGATTATCGTATTATACCTGCTTTGAGGTATTATTCGCTTTGAAGCAATGCACAGACTGTCTTCATAGTTTTATCTTTTGAAAAAAGTAACTCAATAAAATAAGGGTGACCCTTACTTTATAAGTCACAATCCATATCTTTAGCTAATCCATGTGGGATTGTTGTTTGCCCCAACACTAGCCTCCCAAGCAAGGGTGTGGACTATATAGGTCGAGCGGATATGTTTACATGGTAACTTAGTATTACCCATTTATATACCAAGTTTCATGTAGATTGAATGGACAACAATCTCACATCGGCTAGCCAAGGATATGGACTGTGATTTATAAAGCAAAGGTCACCATTCCCCTATTGAGATGCCTTTTCTCAAAAGACAAAACCATAAGGACAGTCTGTATATTGCTCCAAAGCGGACAATATCTCATAATAGGCGTAGTCCAATAATCTTTGCATCAATAATGGCGCCATCTGTGGGAACTAACAAGCCATAGGCTTATAGCTGAAATCTCATTTAAGTATATAAATGGGTAACACCAAGTTATCACGTAAATATACCTACTCAACTTACACAGTGGTAACTTGACCACTCAATCTACGACTAAACTTGCCCGTTCAACCTACACGGTCCACACCCTTACTTGGGGGACTAGTGTTGAAGTAAGACAACAATCTCACATCGATTAGCCAAAGATATGGAATATGGCTTATAAAGCAAGGACCACCCTTTCCCTATTGAAGTGCCTTTTCTCATTTTTTTCAAAGGACAAAACTGTGAAGACAGTTTGTGCACTGCTCCAAAGCAGACAATACCTCATAGCGAGCGCAGTTCGACAATCTTTGTATCAACAATTATCCTTAAGCTTTAGTCGATATATTTATTGCTTTCCATAATAATTTAAAGATGTTCTTCCATCTTGTTGTTGGCTATATGTAACAAAATCAGTTACTTGATTAAGCATATTTCTTCTTTTTAATATTTGTGAAAATTTTTTTGATGATTCTAATATTTTATCCTCATATCTTATTTTGTTCGAACTAATATTTATTTCTTGAGTTAGAAATTTGTTTTTTTCTTGTCTTTTATAATTTTTCTTGAGTTAGAAATTCGTTTTTCTTGTCTTTTACAATTTTTTCTATTTGATTTTTTAGTCAATCTTTTATTTTTTTCTGTTAATGAATAATTTATCCACTCCATAGATTGAATTTGAAGGAATAATTTGTGAATCATTTTATTTGATTATTTAATATTATAAATTGAATATTATAAAAATAACAAATTATTAGAATCCCCACCTCGAAAATGGGAAAAAATATATTCAAAAATTCAAAAAAAAGCCCTTTATATATTATTCAAGTTAAATCAATTCATATTACTCTAGATTTATTTATTGTACAAAAGAAACTTTTTGAAATTTAAAGATGTTCGTCCATCTTTTTGTTGGCTATATGTAACAAAATAAGTTATTTGATTAAGCATATTTGACCTCATGCAACAGATTAATTATATACAATTTTTAATGTTCCAATTGTAGCATGTATATAAATATAGTATTGTTGAGCATTAATCAGAGAAATTAGAAAAAGAAAAAAAAAATAATTGCTCGACATTGGGAGTGGTTTCTCACTTTGCGATGATATATATGATTCCCGTAACTTCTCTTCAACTATTAAAAATTGAGCAATTAGTTGGATGATTAATTATTAATCAAGATCATAGTCAAATAAATTTAGTATAACTAATTTTAAGCTTCTTGTTGCCATCAACAAAGGAAGTATGCTTTCTGATATCAATGTGATTAACCCCAAAATTCTGGACACTAACTGAATTTTATACGATGCAGAGACATCAGTAAACCTTTTGCAAATGGTAATCAAACAAATTGAAGGGTTTCATCTTCTGAAAATTATTCCATCAAATACACACCCACAAAAGAAACTATTATTGTCGGCTTCGTGACTAAAAATAGACCAATCAACAAATTATATATTAAGTTCAGAACATAACAGCACTCAGAAAGAAAAAGAAAAAAAAATTTAAAAAAAAAGCAACTTTTACTTACATCTAGAGGTTGTAACTGTAAATACAATATACCACTAGTACAAATATATTCACTCCCATTATCTGATCATGGAGCAACACATGTTGGAATTCCGTTTATGCCATTATTACACGCAGACAGACCCGGAAAAAAAAAGGATTTAAAGTAAATTTATATCCACAAAACCAATACCCCACGTAATATAATAATAATAACAACAATAAAAACAAGGGTCCCTATTGGATGATTGACGATTGAACCATTGTGATGATTATCCATGGAGATGTAATGAGATCGCAACACGGAAAAAATTGTTAGTCTTCAGAGATGCTTGCCAGATTAGGCCGCCATGCTCCGACATGACCGTGCCCGTGGTCCTTATGGGAACAATGTTTCTTCTCCGAAACAACATCATTCTTACGGTGCTTTTTGCTATTATTGGAGGACTTTTTTTGGTGATGCATACCGCTCTTTTCCTTCTTCGGTAACGAAGACCTTGGGATCAAGAAGTATATGTGGCCTCTTTTGAGCTCAGATTCCGGGGAGAGGATCAAAATTTTACGTAAAACACCTTGAGAGCTTGGTTTGCTTAGAACATGATTAGGGTTGGCCTTGAGGATGTCTCCAGCCGTGACCGGACGTGTAATTTCTTCTACGTACCCATTCAAATGGACAATACGGATCAAGTCCAGAGCCCCACAAGGAAGAATACAAGCCAAACAGCATCTTAAACTGTTCCCCATGTCTTTGGAACTAACTCTCAAGACTCCCCCTATCTCTTAAGTTTTCAAACTTTTTTTTTTGCCTCTCCTCTCCTCTCCTTTCTTTTCTTTTCTTTCCTCTCTCTTGGAATGAAGTGTGACCAAAGGGTGGACAATGGCATGTTATACAGCAAAATTTAATCCCTACTCATATGCACTAAAGCAGAAAATATTACTATATTTTGTGGCATATTCAAAGTTAGGAAAATGCCCTACTCCTACTCTTATAATACGAGCCATGATTACAAGTTTATCATATATGGGTAGGTTTTTATTAATTAAATTAATTAATTAATCTTTCAAGATTGGTTTTCCTTTTAATTGCCTTGTAAATGTAATTATCTTAAGCCGCCTTGTGCTGTAACTGTAAGAACAAGGAAAGTACAAGTTAGGTTCTCATTTTATCATGTTGTAAGAAAGGCAAAGGTATTATTCCCGACGACTTTAAATATGTTGCTTAGCTTTCTCTTAGAAGTAAATTGGCCGTCGAAATCTAAATAGGATTGGCTGGCGGCATAATTAACGATCTTATTATATAGATTATCTTCACAAACTTAACTAATTAAATTCGCAGGCTTCATGCTTTTCAATTAAACAAAAAAAGGAGCTGATGCTGATTGAAGTTAAAGAAAAATAAATGTAAGCAATTGATTTTGAGTTTTAATTAATTTTCTACTGATTAGTACTTTTAAATGGATCAAGAAATATATATTTATATTTTTTATATAACTACATGCATGTACTTGATTCATTTGACAGAGATTTAGAAAAAAGAAAAGGAGAAAGGAGAACAAATTAATTAATAGAGAACAAATATTATATGGATTTTTCTTAAATAGATCTAACTCTGGTAATTGGAAGTGTGTTTTAATCAATAAACAGATACTAGCACCTGACCTACTGAACTCAAATCATATATTTATATGAGACACAAACCCCATAGTAAATAAATAAATAAGGTAAATCCAATAAGTAAGATTCCAAATCATTATCGAAAGTGCTCAAATCGGTTTAATCCAATTCTTAATTACTTCGTATTTTGTATACATAAAGTTACCTTTACTCTCATTTCATTATCACAGGTAAGGAATTAACAATATTTCAATTTACCTCTTGATATATACTTCATATTATCGAAACATCAAACGCAAAATGACAAAAATGGCTAAATCTTTATAATAATAATAATATATAAATTCAAATGCTTAAAGCTTTAACAAAGGGCTTCTTGGGAAAGCATCGAGGATTAAGTTTTTTTATTATTATTATTATTAATAGTAAATAAATCGTAAAGAATATTTTGAATATAAATCTAAAATAGTAATAGTAAGGGGAAACGATGGGTCCTACAACAACGTACATGTATCGCCAATATAGTTTGGGAAACATCAAAATCAATAATCTTTTAAATTATTAAAATCAACAAATATATATATATATATATATAACTGGCTTTAAATTTTGGAGTTAATTAAAGAGATTATTCGGTTTCTGGCAAAAAAAATAAAAGAAGGAAAAGTCAATATTAGGCATGGAATGAAATTTCGGGTGTACACAGTATTATTTACCTCTCTCTCTCTCTCTCTCTCTCTCTCTCTCTATATATATATATATATAGTTTTGTGGATAGCGATTAGTCCCGGCGGTGAGATGCGAACATAAGGGGTGGTTACTGATCACGACCATGAATTATTGGACCAGTCTGGCCTTGAACACATGGGCCCTCGAGAGTTGTTTCTGACCCCGATGGCCTTGGCTCGCCAGCTTGTTTCTGATTTGACTACATTGATGGACAATTTTCTTTTTATTTTTCTTTTGTATTCGAAAAAAAAAAAAAACAAAGTACTGGTAATACTAACCAATCATTTGATACATATTATATAATAATTAATACATAAATGTTACACGTGAAAAATAATAAAAAGAATTATATACTACGATTATTTCAACAAAAGAAAATGATATACTGTAATGATATTTTAGGATCGGGATTTTTGTTTTTATCGATCGTTCTATATGTAAAGGAAAAAAAAGTTAATAGCTCTAAAAGTAACATTTTGGTATGTCAAGCGTAATTATAACGGCCGTCTCTTAACAACGAATAATAACATTCATTTGAAGGTTTGCTGCAGTTTTGCCATAACGAGGGATTAATGGTATCATGCACGCTCGTGCTCATGTCTAGGTGCAAAACGTAATAAATTTAAATAAAATATACTTCTAGTCATTATTGATTAAGAACTCAGATTCGCTTCAAATACACAAGGACGAACATTCCGTGTAAGTCTTCTAGTTTATATGTTTTTTTT
>JBBYHK010000022.1:15683270-15703604 GCA_038382065.1 Adansonia grandidieri | reverse complement strand
TTTATAATTTTACCTTAATAATTTGATTTAATTATCTTGGTCCATTTATTATCATGTGGGCCACATAAAGTCTAACACAGAATTCAAACAGAAGAAAGATGCTCGTGTGTGGAAATTTATTACAATAACTCAAACTTTTGTATATGCTAGCATGGGACTAGACCTGCTTGGGCAGCCTAATCGACTTGACAAGTTTCGATCAAAATCTACATTTTTTTTTATTTTGGTTCGAAACAATATTTTAAATTAAAATAATATATTTTTATTTAAATTTAATTATAAAATATATAAATATTATAAAAAATAAATTTTAATAAAATAAATAATAGTTTAAACTTAAATAAATAGGTTAAACTGATTAAATTCAAATCTAAACTTAAAATTTAAAATATTTTTACGCTATCAACTCCACTCATAATTACCTCTTTCTAAGGCCAACAATATGTATTGCTTTAAGTTTTCTACAATTAGAGAGAGATCAAATCAGAGAAATTAAAAGAAAGTTCCATCATCTTTCATCTTTAAAGATAGAGATTGCAAAGTGATAGCACTCACCCTCGAATGATCGATCATGAATATACGTTATTAGGCCTTTTTTTGGTAAGGAATTTAATTACTAATATATATGTGCATATAAATATAAATATATATAAATATATATATATATATATATATATATAAAAGAGTAAGAGTACAAACAGTTTCTCATCTCATCAGCTGTAATAATTTGCTATTTCTACTTCCCAATCACTAGGATTTACCATTCATTATACGCGGAAAGTTGGAAATCAATGGAATATTGGAATTCTGTTTGATTACCATTTTATCTGCTTGTCTATTTAAGTGATATTATAAGTAATCAAATATAATATAATCCTGCAAAGTGACGGATATTTAGCTTAATTAAGATTTTATCAACTCGCTGACAAAAATGGTTTCAAGCTATCTACACATGCTGCTTGCTGCCAGAAGATTCCTAAATTAAGATTCAATCCAAGTAAAAGAGGAAAAAGAAAAAAAAAAGGAAAAAACACCATTCACTATTGAACTACGTCACTCAAGTCTGTCTTCACACTAAAGCCAATTCGTAAAACCCATATTACTCTCGCCATTGTCGCTTTTTTCTTTTTTCCATTTTTAATTTTGTGTGTGTTACTATCTCTATGTTCAGATATATTCCAAGTTTCATACGCATGCTTCATCTCGAACCTTGTATTTGCCTGCTGTTAATTAGCTGGCATTTTCAATTTGGTTCCCCGAATCAACATTAGCTCTCTACTATGCACCCCCCAAAAAAAAAAAGGTTGTTATACTCAAATCATTTAAGGCTCAATATTGAATTCAGCAAGACCCAAAATCATATGACATCATATGTTGTGCATTCTATTTTTGTTTTTTTTTCCAATTCTTCTTTGAGTATTTGCTTTCACTCGATAACTGTTTGTTTTTCCTTGACAAGTTGCAACTACAGTATTCTCCTACCATATGTGATAACCCTCCCCGACATCCTGCCTATTTTTCTAGGTGTGCTTTGTATCTCCTCTAAAGTGATTCGGATGATCCTCTACTCTAGAATGTTTGGTATTAACCGTGATCTTATTTATTTCTTCAAAAATGCTTGATGTCACATCACAATACCACTATTGCCCTCTTTTAGCTCATAACCCTCAAGGTTTTATCATCTCACGAGTTGCGCCTCTCATAACTTGAACCAAGGACCGCTGCCGAAAGCATACTAAACAATTCGGATGAAGTAGACAGGACCCTGAGGCAGGGTCATCAGAACCTTCCTCTAATTTGATCTTTCCTACGTTAAAGACATCAACATAGTTCAGGGATTGTACCAGCATATATTGCATTAACCTAAAACAAATATAAAGGTTGTAGAATTCAAAGTTTTAACGAATAAAATGACTGAATGATTATAGACATGAAAAAGTTTACTATGATTTTTTTTAAACAAACTTGAGATGAGATCAAAATTATCTTCTAATTTAACTATAATGGATCTTATTGATGCCCTAAGTCTGGCATTTGTAGCTGAAGAAGTGGAATGCCGATCAATCAATGAATGGTCCAACCCCCCCCGCCCCCCAAAAAAAAATGGTGGAAGGTCAAGTTCTACACATATCTGTACCATGTAACGATGGACTTGAAAGATTTTGCGCACTGTCTAAATCATGGCTGGTTGGTATGGTCAAACATCGAAATAAAGGCCATGCCATAAGTAAGAAACAACGAACCACATGGCTTATCTTTATCTAAGGACCCGAGCTAGAAATTGTTTTGTGGTGTGAGAAGAGAATTGTTGGGGTTTTAGAGAGGAAAATATTTATATTATATTCCCTTAATCAATATATATATATATATATTTATATTTCCTTATATTCAGCTCTGCTACTCTTTAATTTAGGGAAGAAAGTAACTATTAATTCCTTGATTGCATTAACATAATTAATTATAAGATTACAAAGAAAGGAAACGACATTTAGGCAGGTGGGGGAAGCATCACTAAATATCTGTCACACCCACACATGTCTAATAATAGAAACAACATAAATTGCATGTAGACATGGAACTGTAAACGTAGATAAAACAAAATTAAAAAAAAAAAAAAAAAAAAAAAAGGAAACAGCAAAAGGGCCAACACGTTAATTACCCAAGGCTGGAAAAGCCATGCCTTCAATTGATCAGTTGCAAAGCATAGAATGTGGTTATCAGAGCTCCGCGATGTCATTCTGCACTCCATTCATTAAGGCTCCTCTTATTCATTATTTTCTATTCTTTTCTTGGTAGTTGGTACGTACATATACGTATATGATTTGTTGAGTTTTGTCTCCTGAATAATAATAATGTAGTGTAAACATTTTCCAAATTAATCGAATACTAAATGAGACGCTTATTAAGAAACTCAAGCCTTGACTAACAGTAGTAGACTACACTACAACCTGCTAAAACGTGAGATCTAATAGATACGATACGATGGCACCAACCAGTTACCTTTTGTGGCAGCCAGCGCAACTCCTCGTTTGGTTGTTCAAGTTCCTCCTCTTGGAAAAATTAGAACAATTAATGAACGCCGGACTTGTTAAGATTTTGCACATCTCTGTGAAATCGTCACAGAATTTTAAATAGGGAGACCAGATCAGAAGTTGTTGAGATGTACTGTATGGGCAATCTATTTTAATTCTATATATATATATATATATATGTTTGGTTACAAACTAAATGTTAAGGCTCACAAAATAGACGCATGTCCTTTGTACCTACTTGAAGAAAATCAATATTTATCTTTTGCTTCATGTTTCCGGACATCTGATCTGAGTAAGGTTTCATAAGAGATTTAATTATTTATGTTTAAAAATCATTCGAACAAATATAAAAACAGTATAACCCATGCCATGGGTTCATTTACTATATTTGTATCTGTACTTGTATTTGTATTTGTGTATTCGATTATTCATGCTTGATTTTCGATTGTGAAAGGTCTTGGTCTTGTTCTTGGTTTTAGGTATTTGGGCTTTGATCAATTTGCCATTAAATTCAAGATCTTCAATATTACCTTGTTATCGATTTTCTTATTCAAATCCTTCTGCTTCTTCTTTATTTACAAGTCATATGTTATGGCTCTCACGCTTATCATAGAAGCAAATCAGAACGATGGGATACTGGTTGACCCCTTGGTTTCGATTTCAGTTTAAGAACTAAGGTCTGTACAACTTTAATGATTCATATGATTATGATTGATTATGAAGGAAAACTGAATTTGTGAATACCATTTAAACATGCCGGAGCTGAGTGGATCAGTTGTTTAGAGTGAGGGAGTTCGACCCCCTCCCTCTAGGCTCTAGGCTCTAGCGATTCTGTGCCTTTTGGGCTCTGCTTGGTGAGCTATTTTGCAGCGTTTTATTATGGGCTTTGTTTGTTGAAAACCATTTTTGGTCTTGAAACTATATTCTCCTCAATTTGTTTCCTCTCTCTCTCGCTCTATCTTCCTCTGCTGAAAAGAATTTTAAGCCTAACCCAAGTAAAAATTTCAGCTCCGCCCAAATATTTTGGGCCAAGTAACATAACTGCCTAATTCGTATTTGGTGGCTATGCTAAAATTCTTATGGCACTCAAAACTCTTCAAAGGTCGATATCAACTTATTTATTTTATTTCTGAAGTTGTCTAGATTATATTCTCCTTATTACAAATAAGAATCTAGCACTATCCCTTGATGCAATCACCAACGTGTTTTACAATTTACAAACAAAATTAGATAAATCAAAACTGTTGATGTAACACGCATGATTCACTTGGTAATATCATCTGATTGGAAAACCCAAAAATGTTTCCCGCTACTCTCTTCAAAACTTTTGCACAGAATTGATATAATTTATAAAATAAATAATTATAATTCTCTTAATCTTATAAGTATAGCTTAAATGACTTTTCACCTTTTAAATTCATTTTCAAACAAGATTAACATGATATTAATCTCAAACATTTATCTACAACAAAAACTACAAATTTCTTTTTATTAAGTACCGATTAGTTTTCAAATCCACACGTTATTTTATAGACACAAAAATTAAATAATTTGTTGTTGATATTCTTATTTCATTTAGATGTTTTTATTCGAATTTGATTACAATATTAAAATCATTCTTTTTTTAAAAAAGAAAAAAAAAAGAAAAGAAAAGAAACTTCCAAGTTCTAACGTAATTGTGCGAACAATAATGACGTTTCGAATCTAATGCATCGTCGTTTTCAATCCAAATAAGACGCATATTTTGTGAGCGAGCTATGTCTTGGTGGCATAAAGTTCTGCCGATCTATTTTTAGGTAATATTTTACATGTTGGCGATGGCATAACCTCAAGTCTATTGTTCGTAATTAAGTATCAATAGAAGCAAATGAAAGTCCAAAGTCTTTTGGAGTCAGAAAAACAACAAATCCATCAGTATTTCTCACTCCCCAAACTAGTATTAATCTGCTTGCCTTACTCAAATATATATCTTCCAAGTCCGAAGGTCCAATATTTATCATTAATTAATATTCTTAGAATAAATAAGTACTTGATTATTAATTTAATTATTTCGAAATTAATTAATTACAGAATTCAAATTCACCAAGGAGTTCTACTCATTAAGTATATCTAATTCAAATCACTAAATAATTTTTAACCGAAGGAATTCTTCTAACAACTGTAAGTTAATTCCACTTGAAATTTGGGTCAAATATCTAACAATTTTTTATATAAGTAGTCATTCATTCACCAAGTATTCTCATTGTTTCTCTCAATAAAAACTTAAAGCGCTTCTCTTTGCCCCTTAAGAAGTTGATGATCGAGATGGCAACTTCCAACGTCTTCATAATTTTCGCAGTACTCGTTTTGACGACCTTGATCAACACTCGCAGTGGCAACATCAAGCCCTCAACAAACACAACAAAGCCAAAGTTCCTGCCATTATCATCTTTGGTGATTCTACCGTGGATCCTGGTAACAACAACTATATTCACACATTGTTTAGAGGTAATATACCCCATTTTGGAATAAACTTTCCAAGCCATGTTCCTACAGGGAGGTTTTCAGATGGGAAAACTTGTTTCGGACTTTCTGGCCTCTTCCTTGGGGATCAAAGGGGCTGTACTTCCTTTCTTACCCAAATCTATCAGATGATGAACCCCGCACGGGTGTTAGCTTTGCCTCTGCTGGATCAGGATACGATGATTTAACGACTAAGTTATCCAACGTCATCCCAGCTTCAAGGAAAGTTGAGCTTTTTAAGAGCGACATAAGAAGCTTAAGGGAATTGTAGGAGAAGAGGAGGCCAAGAACATCACTGCTGAAGCTCTGGTGATTAGCAATGCAGGAACTAATAATCTTATTTTCAATTTCTTCGATTTACCAACAGGAAGATTGGCGTTCGACATTAGTGGATACCAACGTTTTCTGCTTCGAAGACTAAGAGACATTGTTAAGGTTAGCAGAACTTACTCGGATGTTAACTATTACACAAAGATTGCTATTGTCCGTCTCGCTTCATAACATTTATTTATAAACGTATGTTTTTCTCTATTTGCAAAAGCATAGAAATTTCAGCTTGATGTATTTGATATTAAATAAATAGAAGGATTTGAACTGAACCTATAACGATGCTATATTGATAAAAGATGAATTAAATTTGATATATAGTTTTAATTTATGAGGTACTTGTGCCGAAAAATAGTTGTAGTTGGTCTGCCACCACTTGGTTTCCTACCTATTCAAATGAAGTGCTAGATTTGAGATTTCAACAAATCGACAATGCTTGGAGGATCAGAACTTAGATGCACAATCTTATAGCAAGAAGCTTGTGAAATTGCTGCCTGAAATACAAGCATAGGTTCCAAGGAGCAAAATTGTGCAAGCAAACATTTATGGGTCATTGATCTACATGATAAATCATCCTCAACGGTATGGTAATTATCTAATTGTTCTCTCTCTCTCTCTCTCTCTTTTGTGGCTGTATAATTGTTTTCTTGAAGTAATACTATTAACTGTTTCGTATGGCAAAACAGGAATTGTAGAAACAAATATAGGTTGCTATAGTGCTGATCTCTTGGGGCTTTTATTCTTTTGTAACCCAAGGACTCCAATCTACAATAAACCTTCACAATTTGTATTTCGGAATAGTGTTCATCCCACCCAAGTAGTTTACCGATACCTTGCCAAATCCCTAATGAAGTTGTTCCTAAGTTATTACATATATGAAAATTAACTATTCATAAAACAAGATTTAAGTTCTCATTTATACCTAGTTTTCCAGCTTAGCTTATTTCTATTGCCTTTTCCGGTTTCAGAAAACAATTTATATTCTACTAATAGTTATATATATGTTTATGTTGGAAGTTTCGATTTAATTTCACCCTTCTTATTTTATGGATTGAATTTTGAATTCATCGCCGGCATTACGTTGCAAAATATTTAAGCACGGAGAAGGAAGTCTTCCCCGACTGCATATCATTGTATTACTACTGCAGTTGATTCTTTCTATTTGTAATCAGACAGACAAACCCACACCACCGTGACTAGAAAGAATATATATATATATATATATATATCCACATGTTATTCTCCATAAAGGAGAAAATTCTGCATGTGTTTTTCCCCTTCCTCTTAAGAATTCGAAAGTCAGAATTAAAAGGATTCAATGACGGAATGAGCTGGGAAAAGCTAACATTAATGCAGCAAACAAACATGGAGGTTAGAACTAAGTTGTTATGACTTCGAAAGAAGGCAATTCATGCAAAGTGCCCTTAGGAAAGGAAAGGGAAGGGAAAATGAAATAGGAAAAAGAAAATTAGAAGGATGTTGAAATAAAACTTTAATTAACCAACAAAAGAAAATTAAAGGGAGAGAAATAGAGGAACAGTTTCTTTGTTGAAGGGTACTATTCAATAGCTATATTATAAAGTAGCTAGGTACGGAGTTTATAATAGTTAATGCTTTTCGCAGTGGCACCTCTACAAATTGATTAAACTTTATTTTTTTAATTTGTTTGACTACTATTTTTTGTGGCTTCTTTAACTTGAGAACAGCCACGTATCAACTTGAGTCTTTGCGGTATCCGCTCAATATACTGCTGTGAAATCCAAAGTGGGACTCCTCCTCTTTTTTTTTTTTTTTTTAATTAGTGGGACTCTTTCTCAGTTCTTATTTATCGTAGCATTTTTTTTTTTTGGGGGGGGGGGTTCAATTGGACCATAGCTTTCTTCTACCTTGATTTATTCTTGCATGTTTGTTGGAGTCCTGCACCAGGTCATAGGAAGCAAAATAGAGTGCTCCATGCTTTTATGAATTTTTCTTTAATTAATTTATCGGCATGTCAAAATCTTTTTCAATTGAAAGGGAAAGACACTGGACCCACAGTACCAAAGTACAAGGCACAACAATTTAGAGTCAAGGAACCTAAAAGCAGAAAGAAACCATCCCGGAGGGTACTCTGCTTCTTTTGACCCACCTATCCAGATATATTCTATTCAAACCCCACATATTTCCACCTTTCTTATTTCTTTTCTTTTCTTTTTGCCCATTTATCCAGACATTTATATAAAGAGAAAAACAAGACTTAAGGATTTTTCATTTTTTAGCATTTGAAGTAGTTAGGAATCCTGTTCACTGAAACTAACAGACTATATACGATCGTTAACAATAACAGGATTAGCTTCAACAACACTTATTAAATTATAAAAATTTTTATATTACACTGTGTCATTCATTAAGTTTCTGTGTATTCAATTACCCATACAAGTAACCAACAAGTGATAAAACTAGCTAGGACTTCATTCATTCCATCTAAATTCTTCAAAAGCTGTAGCGGTTAACGGTTTAGACAAACAATGTATTAACATAAGAAAAAAATATCTGCCTGTAACAAGAATTCCTCATACCATATGATAACTGACAATATCTCATGTATGACTGATTAGATTTGCTATATACAGAAATAAGAAAACACTGCAAGATTACGACGATTCACCCTGAGACCAGAATGGTATTCTGATTAATACAGGCAAAATAAACTATCCACGACTTTTAATTCAAAAATAGAAGACGAAAATTGTGTTAAATAAAAAATAAAAATACATAACAAATACTTAGTACCAGACTCCAAATGATATCAACTAGATTACCATACCATTCACTCGACCCAAAAAAAAAATCCTTGAACTTGCTCTAGCTGCATGCAAGCTTACCTTCACCTCCTGCTACCGGATGATCTATTGCCTCCCTCGAACAACTCACTAATCCTAGCCTCAATATCCTCTGGCCCATACCTAATAAGCCTCTCAGCGGTACTCTTCCCAATTTCAGGAATACATTGAAGCCTCCCAATGAAGTTTCTATAGGCTGGTGACAAAAGTCTAGACACTGCAATCCTCAACTCTTCTCTCAGCTGCCCATCAAATACTACCCATGTAGACTGAGTTTTACATACCTCCTCAAATTGCGAATTGAAGGAGTTGATCTTCTCTTTCATAGACTTGGCAATCGCATTCGAAGCCAACGAGGAATTGTCAAGCTTTAATGTTCCCAAAATCTTATTCCATGAACTTCTTTGATAATTCATACAATATTGCCTGACTTTTGCAGTGTGTTTTCGGATCCAATCATCACCCAAAAGTAACCCCAACTCACTATCCTTTACCTTCTGTACAGTATATCTTCCATTATTCATCATAAAAACAGAGCACAAAGCAGTGTCTCCATAAATCTTGGACTTCACCTCCAAATTACTCTCCAAAAGCTCCATAGTCCACGCCATCTGAACCGACATTGACGACGAAGACAACCTTCTATCATCAAGCTTATTAGAAGGAACAAGCACACTTTCGTCGAAAACTTGTTCTAATGTCTGTCGTGAACGACACGCCGCACGGAGATAATTCATTACATAACGTGTAATTGGATGAAGCCCGCCACCAGGAACAGCTGCCTTAGCTGGGTCCCGCCGAATCAGGTTCTCCAATTCCATGAATATCCCTCTAATTGCTTCTCCTAATCTCTTCCAAATAGTAAGCGCTTCGTTTCTAAGAAATAAAAAGTACTGATCCGAAAAAAGGGAATCAAATTGGGGCATCAAGTCGCGCAAAGTCTCGAACACATCCAGAACCTTGAAAAGCCTCTCCGGTGATCGGCTTCCAATGGCAATGGCGTCAGCGAAATTAAGTAATTGAATGGTGGAGCCACGACAGACTTCCATGAAGGAAAGATCAGCAGCCAAGGAGAACCCAAAAAAGACGCGATCGCATAGCCGCCGTTCGCTCGGGAACAGGATGCGAAGCACGACGTTTGCGGCTTTGGTCCAGCGTTCAATCTCGTCTTCGAGCTCTTGCCAAGGCATTTTTTGGACTTCGTCGATGCTTAGCTTTTGTAATCCTAGCCTCGTGATGCTCTCTTCGAGGAACTCTCTTCGGCAGGTGCTGTAGACGTGAGAGCATTCTTTTCCGAACCCCGCAGCTAGCATGCGCTTGGCGATCTCGTGAAGGTCGTTTATAGTGCCCGACGGAAGCGCGTCGATTAAGATGTCGTAATCCGTTATAGGTTGAGCTACAGGGATCCGGTGATCAGCATCTGCACCGGTATGTATAAGTCCTTCGTTTTCTTCACTTTCGTCTTCTGAATCGAATGATAAGTTCCCTGTTGACTCGTGGTTGTTCCGACTCAGTTCAAATGACTCAGTCCCTCGCTCCATCAGAGACCTGAACTCATCCTCGACGCGGAACATCGACTGTTGCATCAAGTCGTCTGCGCGTACGAGACACGCGCCAACGGATTTCTCAGCGGCCATGGGACTCCAGTCCCTGATTGTCCCAATCAGCTCGTCAATGGCGTCAAGGAAGGAGGAAGAATCAGCGGTGTCAGCCCAGATGGGGTGATCAGCTGCGACGTATTGAGAGATCTGGCGGTCCAAGGAATTGAGGGTTCGCTCGAGCGTGGCGCAGCCACGGGGTTCGTCGTCGATCATTTTGTCAGACAGCTTCTCGCGAGAAAATCTGCCGTCGAAGTTTGAAAAGATACGCAAAATATCGTCGGCCATGGTGTCGTTGTGGCCCAGCGTCTTGGCTATGTGCCTGGCCACCGCTAAAAGCTTCTCTTCACCATTGTCAGCCATCGCCCAAAATAGTAATTTTTTTGTTCTCTTCTTCTCTCCTAACTGTTCCTGTTTCTACTATAGCACAAAAAAACCGATATTTTGAGCCTTGTGCCCTTTTTTTAATCTTGTTAAGAATATAATTAAATTGGTAAGGGTTTTTAGAAGCTGACGAAAGGAAGGCGATGGGATAAGAGGGGGGGTTGGGTTTTGAGAGCGAATGGAGGGAGGACGAAAGTGATTCGAGGGAAAAGACACTGGGAAACGCGTTTTGAGAAAGAAAAGCAGAAAAAGCGCCGAGATGAATGAAAAGTAAAGAAAATTAAATTAATTAAAATAAAAAAAGTGAGAGTGGTAGTTAAGGTAAATAAATGATTTGGTTTAGAATGAGTGAAGGTGGAGAATGGCCTCGGAGATGAGATAGATGTCTTTGGATAGAGTTTAGTTCAACTGGTCAAAAGACCTCATTAAAGATTTGGACAAAGAGAGAGAGAGAGAGAGAGAGAGAGAGAGAGAGAGAGAACTTTGTGTTGTCCGGTGTTCTGTTCTGCTCTGTTGCATCACCAGTGAGCAAACGTTTAACTGGGTAACTCTTGGTTTAGTTTTTACTTTTTTCGTAGTGTTGTGTTGTGTTTTCTTTGGTGAATGAGAAATGAATGATTTAAGAACAGATTTGTGTGTTTTACTTACGGAGTGATGGAAAATTGATTTAAGAATAAATTTGGAAAACGCAGTTGATTTCTTTTTTTCTTTTTCTTTCTTTATTCTTAGATGAATAAGTAAAGATTCTTGTCAGTCTAGTTCCATTTTCATACCAAAATTAAATCAAAAATAAAATTTACTTTTATGCAGCAAAAAATAACCTTATTTTTCATTTAATTAATTAATTAAATATTACGTTCCATTCCATCTAATTGTACATATATATATATATATTTGTAAATTTTGAGTGGTGACGAAGAAAAATCACTTTGAAGATTGTTTATTATTTCGTAACTCGTCTCCATAGTCTGTTGATGAGTGTGGACGATTTTAAAGTTGGTTCAAATATTATTCATGGCGTATAAAAATGGTTTAAATTAAATTAAATTAATTGCCTTTTAATATTGAAGAGTTGAGCATCAAACAATATAGGTTCGTACTTCATAGTTGATTAGTTCATTCATCCCACTTCCCAGCCCAATATAATAATGAGTTGAGTTGATTCGATGTAATATAATTATTCATAAATTCTCTCTCTCACTCTCTCTCTCGGTTTTGTTGATGGACAATGTCTCTCTAGCCATTCTTTTTCCTTTTAGTTACTAACTTATTACTGATTACTTTACTAATTGGTAAGTAGTAACCAACAGGTGACACTGGAGAATAAAAAATGAATATATCATTTGCCAAATTATGGGAAAGAAAACCTTCATGCCAGTTCTTCTACCCAGATTCGTTCTGAAATCCTTATCGCTTGGGATAAAACCGAAAAAGAATTGGATGAAACACAACCCGGGTTGGATTGGGACCCTGGGACGAGCATTGCTACCTCCAGTCTAGGTGAATAATTAGAGATTCGGATGGAAATTGGATCGCAGGATTTGGATGCCATCTTGGAAACTGTTGATTTTATTTTATTTATTTTTTATTTTTGAAAGCCATCTTGGTAACTATTGTATTGATCTTGCTGAAGTATAAACTATTTAGTTTTACAATGGAATCAAAGTCGCTGGCAGAAAAAACATAAAGTTCCTGCACATCGAATTTGACTCCATCAAAGCATTCAAAAATGGAGTTAAATTCCCACCATTCTTCCACCCCTGCTCTGGTTTGAGCCATGAACGTAACGCTTCAAAATGATTGGAATTGGACCCTAAACCAATGTCGCTAGAAAGACAAAAGATATGGACGCGGATTGGATCTCCAAATGGAGTTGCTCTCAAGATAGAGGCCTCTTCTTCCTCCCTAATCCACCACCTGGGTTATCGTGTGTCCTGCTCCTACTGGAGACATGTTTGGAGTTTGCCACCAGTAATTTGGGTTGTTTTAAACCCTTTCTGCAAACCCCCCCACCTTCAAAAACTTAAAAAAAAAAAAAAAATTCGTTCACAAACGATGCGTTTCAAGTCCAAACTTAACTTTGAGCTCGGGCCCAATAGGCCTTATTGTTAATGCTCCTCTCTTACATCTTTTGAGCGCAGTGGACCTAAACGAAGCCTTTCCCAATGGGCTTTTTCTAATTCTTCTCTCTTTCAAATCAGTCTTCCCTTTCCCGTCCTTTCCTATCCTACCTTGATTTTTAATTTCGAGAAAGAAATGCATTTACTTTGAAAATTACTGCTTCCTGTCCTGTCTGATTGACTGTGATTCATTCCATCATCAAACACAAAGCTCAAACCCACCAAACTTTGGTTTAATTTCGCGTTTTCTTGAAACACAAAATTATTCCTACGTACCCTTATTTATATACAGTGAGTACAAGCTTTCTTCTCGAATCAAATCCCGTTTCAACTTTTCCTCTCCTCTCCTTGCCCCTCCGCCCAAAACAATCTCAACCTAATAATAATAATTTCTTATAAAACGTCTCCTACTCCAAAAAGATTTCAGATTTGTTTCAACTTCTCTTTGATCCCAAAATTCCGCCAATGTCTTCTACTCCAATGCTCCCAGTCTCATCCTCAGAGCCCAACGCCGAATCTAAACCTTCCTTCACAACCCCGATTCCCTGCTCCATCTTCACGAGCCTCTCCAGCTCTGTGCGCCTCGCTCTCTCTCACTGCCGCCCCTGGACCGAGCTCATCGACACTACTGCCTTCGCCAAACCAGCCTCCTTCTCCGATGCCTCCTCGCGAATACGCAAGAATTTCTTCTACTTCCGAGCCAACTACCTTACCATACTCGCGGCTGTACTCGCGCTGTCATTCATCACCCACCCTTTCTCTCTCATAATCCTGCTGTCACTAATGTCGGCGTGGCTTTTCCTTTACGCAGTGCGCCCCTTGGAACAGCCGCTGGTGATATGGGGCCGAACGTACTCGGATAGAGAAAAGCTGGCAATATTGGTGGTATTAACCGTGGTGGTGATATTTTTTACCAGCGTGGGATCATTGTTGATATCGGGAATGATGATGGGGGTGGCGATTGTCTGTGCGCATGGTGCGTTTAGTACTTCGGAGGATCTATTTCTTGATGAACTGGAGTCGTTGGGTTCGGGGTTGTTCTCGTTTTCATCTGCTGCTAGCGTCGCCGCGGCCCCTGCTATTGTATCGTGCGTCTGAGCATTTTGATTTATGGGTTGTCTATGTCACGATTCATTGATTCTGTTCTTTTCAGGAAATTAGGATTGTAGATCTTACTTCTTGGGAAGATATGGATCTAAGGCGGATCTTACATTTTCTTATAACGTGGATTTCTTTTATTTATTTATTGATTTATTGGTCATGACTGGATTCATTTACATTCACAATTGTATGAAGTTGCATGGAAATTAGTTTATATGTCATATATCTTTATTTTCATTTTTATGAAGAAGTTCATTAATCTTTTCACACGTCTGTCCCAAAAACTAATTGCATTTGGAGTTCTTCAATTAAAGAAGAAAACACATATTAACCGAAATTTAGGATGATGATGATAATAGTAACTTCGACGGCCCTAATTACATATTGTCTTCTCATACAATGATTGAAAGGCTGGCAAACATGGGATGGGGAGACAAAAATGACAGACGCATTCCTAATTCTACAAGTAATATAGAATAGTGGTTCCTAAATCAAAGTTAAAGGTCCTTTCGTTATATAAAAAATAATTTTTATATTTATTTGGTAAAATATTGATGGGTTAACATAAATTAAGTTTTTTTTGGTTCTTTTTTTCGAAAAATTGTTTTAATTTTTTCAAAGAGGAAGATGGTTATAAATTGTTTATGGATGGATAGAACTACTGACTAAGATTCATGACTATAGTTAAATTTGATTTAGACATTAACGACTTTCATTTAGTATTTTTTTTAAAGCATTTGAATATAATTATTTATATGTATGATTCAATTTTCAAAAAGTGAAATGATTTCGGTTACTTATCCATTCGTACTTTTTTTTTTTTTTTGGGCCCAAACCCAAAGCCAGTTATATGGTAAACCCGACATTTAAACCTACATGTCTAAACAACACTCTGACTAGGTTTTCCACATCTTACTTCAAATTCCTTCCTTCTCTATTGACAACATAGCCAGGAACAAAGTGAGAGATATAGCAAATCTTTGATTTTTAAGTATCCAATCCGAAGACTCCTATTCCGGAGCGTCGGGTCCGACCCATTTAGGACGCCATCGATTCTCGAAAGTTCAAAAATGCTCCCAAAATCACGACCATTCGCCTTTCCAAACATCCCCATTCTCCTTACGCTCTTGTAACTCTTTTTTCAATTTTAATTAAACTTCTTTATTTTTTTAGAGTATGAACTTCTATCTTAAATAACTAGTTGTTTTTTTCCATGGTTTAAATTATTTATGTTATTTTGATTATTTGCAGGCTCGCAATTCTTTGATATATTGGAAAGGATGGGAAAATCCGGCGAAGCACTATCTGTTTCGTTAAATGCGAAAGAGCTGTTGGATAAGAATGAGTTTCTGTTATTGGATGATCTCACTCTTGGCACGCTGCAAATTGTTTTCCAACGACTTGATCATTTTCTGTTTTTTCTTATTTTTGGCTCAATGATTACCCATTAAGTTGTTTAAGGTTTTTTTTTTTTTTTTTTAAAGTTGATAGTCGATAGCTGTCTCACTATATGATTTTTTTTTTCTTTTTTGTTAATTATCAGTGGAGTTGGCTACTATCTGTTATGAGCATGCTTGTGGGAAATTCCCAAATAATTTGGATCTGTGATGGGGCTTTTCAACTGTTATGTTCCAAAGTATTTGTTTGTTAAGCAGCAACAGGTTAGTATTTTCTTCTTATCTTTTATTTTGCTTTTTTAAATTATAGGAATTTTACCGGTATCTGTTTTTACGAGGAGAAAATCATAATTGGTGTTACTTATACTGGTTTTATTTTCTGCCAGACAGCCATCAAAATGTACAAGCTTGTTGGTGAAGAAAGGTTTTTGCTCTGGGCACTTTGTAGCATCCAGTTGCAGGTTCTGTTACTTTTCCTAGCTGCTTATTCATTTGCCAATTTGTTGAATATATCATTGATTGGTTGTTTTCATAACAAAAATGATTCATTGTTGGTGTGTTCTTCATAAATAGAATGGAAAAGCTGTAACAAGTAGGCTGTTTGGGACTAACAATTTTTGGTGCAAGATGGCTGTTTCCAATTCTTTGAATTGACTACAAGCTAGCTACGACCGCTTCTTTGTGTTCATCCTGGATGAAGTAGTTTTGCAGTGTTTCTGCTAGGCATGGCCATGACTAATCATGCAAAAATAAAAATACGGAAAATAATCTGATCAAATCAATTGAATATAGCATATTTTTCTAATAAAACTATCTTGAAAGAAAATATTTTATATGCAGTTGGGTTGCCCTAAAAAGTTCCTGTCTCCAAACCTGATATTGAATCTGTTGATGGTTGCAGCAGCTCAACAGTCCAATCTGGTTTCAGGGTTGAAAATGTTGCAGTCCTTTGTGCAAAAGGGGATGCTAAGAACGGCGTCCATGTAGTTCAATTAGGTTTGCCAGCTGCTACGAAATATATAGCACTGGTCTAGGCTTATGAGAATTATAAAATACATACAGAAAGGCTAAGGCGGTGTTAAGCTTTAAAAAGTTTCTGATTTTTGTTTGTTTGTTTACCGAAGTTTTATGAAAATGCTATTTCTTCAGCTTGAAATCAAACTTTAACCCCCTTTGATAAGTTTGCCTGATGCATTTAAAAAATGGATCTGTGCCTTTACAATACCGCTTGTTTGAACTTTATACTATAATGCTCTCTACAAGAGTGGTTTAGATGTTTCTGTCATTATTTTCTATGAGAATAATTAATCACTTCTATTGTAGAATACGTCTTCTTCAACTGCTTACTTTGTGGGGTCTGAGTTGCTGTTAGGTTCTTTGTGGCAATGGTGGAAAGAAGCTGTTACTCTTTGCTCAGGCCGTACTTAAGAAACATGTTGTTCCTATAGCTTGCATGAGCCTGAAGGTGCAAATGTGTTTCCATCTCTTCTCCATTGCAGGCAGTCTGGAGAGCAGCTCTTATGTTCTCATTGACATATGATTACAATCCTACATCTGTGCAGCCCTTATTGTCTACTTTTCAATATTGGAGCAAGAAGCAAAATATGGTGATGCTTTAGAAATTCTCATGGGGAAATTAGGAACTCTTCTCATGATTGCGGTGATAAGCTATGGATACAGTTACTTTCTGAAGGTTATATTTCCAACTCATTAATAGTTTATAAATGTTGATATTCAAAATATTTTGTGCACATGCATATCACCTATTCGAAACACAGGTTTTATATTTCCTGAACTTAGATGGAAATTACCTTGGAGTTCATCATTAAGATCAATTAGTTTAACATTCATTTTCACATGTAAGACTGCTTGTTATTTTCCTGGGGAGTTGTTATTCTTCTGCTCTGCTTTTCTTATCAATGATATTCTTTGACTTTAAGTTGACAGGTAAAGCTTCTTGCTCGGGCAGGTGACCATGCTGCTGCCGCCAATGTATATAAGAAAATATTAAAACTATGGTATGATTATGGATTTTACAGAAATTTGTAGCAAAACTTTGCATCAGTAACTATAGCATGTACTTAGGTTCTGGGTTGAGTTATTTACTCGTGAACATCCAACTCTAACAACTTGTGGTGTTTTCTTTTGTTGTTAGATGACAGTGGGGATGATTGGGAATTGATGGATTTGTAGAAAAAAAAAAAAACTAAAGATGAAATGGAGAGAAAAAAGCTAAAGATGAAATGGAGAGGAAAAACTAGAGAGAATAAGAGAAAACAAGCTTGTATAGAATTAGCTCTCTTTGTATTGAGGTGGAGGTTTTCATTCCTATTTATAATAGTTCTACATCATAAACAACCAAATATAAAACAAAAAAGATATTAGAGCTTATGATTAGTCATATCACAAAGATAAAACCTGAGATATACCTAAGATATGTTAAATCTTAAAGGTATTACCTATGATATGTTAAATCTTAAAGATATGACTTAAAAGGATATGGCCCATGACTAGTCACTTTATGAAAACTAGTTAAACCATGAAGGTTAAGTCTAAGCAAATCATAAATATTAAAAAAATATTTCAAATGAAATGATGAGCCAATCGTCAAGATTTTGCTACGCATGATTTCAATCTTCAAGCTATGGAGTTTTCCTTTTCCAGCTAACAAAGTTATTTATATCTCTTAAGGTATCAATTCACGTAAAACAAATTTCATTTTGGATTTAGTTATTTTGGCGCACAAGAAATGTTGGCTATTTCGTTGAGGGGATAATGGTTTTTGAGTTCAGGTTAACCATCCGAAGGTCAGGAAATGTTTTTTTTTTTTTCGTACTTTCACTGCAGCATCTAATGAATAATTAATTTGAATTGAAAATTTCTATTTGCTTAATTTGACTTATTTGCTCTAGAAGTTAATCTTCGTTGATGAGATGACTGTGTTTGATGGCACTGCTTGATGGTTTTTTGTGGCATTAAAACAGGTTTTGTGCTTTGTTTTGCTTGATAGATTCTTGCTGTTGGAGATAATATCTGTCTGCACGCTCATTTTAGGCAGATATGTGTGGCAGTACAAAATCTAATTGTTGCATCTGTATTCAAACTTTGGCGCCTTTTCATTGGCGTATTAAAGGTAAGTGGGATCACGTGGTTAATACTTAGAAACGTTACTTTTGTCTCAACAGTCAACATGCCAATCACTTTTCTGACATGTTTCTAGTTACTTTCTTCCTCTTTTTTAGGTACAAATCATTGGATGTAAAGAATATCTCGATGGAAACTGTCTCACATCATATGCTGCCCCAGACGTTGGTATCTCTGCTGTGGACGGATTTAAGCAATCTGCTAAAAGATTACCTCAAAGTTTATGGATGATCACTTCAGAGAATCCACAGATCTTACATTTCTTGCTTATCGTCATAGAAATTACTCTAAAGTATGTACTTACCTTTGTAGATACTCCTTCCAAATCGGCATTAGTTCCTTTTTTCAGTTTTTTCCACAAAAAGGAGAAACGAAAAAGAGAGGGTGTTTAATGATCTCTCTCTGAGTAATAATTCAAGTTGATGCTACTTGGTTGCCTGCGCTCTTGGTGTAAATACTTTAATATTAACCATTGATGTTGTATTGAAAATTAGAAACTGAGATAAACATACATAGAAAAAGATGCATAATATTGTCCATTGCAGGAGTAACATGGTTATAAAGGAAAACTTTTTGCATGCAGCATGAAGGAAATCCTTTTCTTTTGGCGCAAGAGGTCTTTGCTCTCTCCAAAAGAAAACACTAAGTTCTATGACTTTGTTATACTTGAAACTTACCGGGCTTGGTTTTCTTGCTTGGCAAACAAGCTTCTTGATTCTGCTTTCATAAGCAGATTATTCAATGGCAGCCATATTCTGTTGCTTCATTTCCTGTCCATGTTCAATATATAAAATTTGCCTAAAATGTAAGGCTCACTGTTGGGCTCTGTGCTTGTGACTAGTAGATGTCAAACACTAAAACGGAAAGCAAAGATAAGTTAATTGTTCGAATGAGATTTAGGTTGTGATAATGTGAACTTAGGAATTTTTTTTTACCTTCTACTCCAGGTAATAGAATTTGTTCACTTCAAAGAGTGGTTGCAACATTCCAGTCAATATTTGGTAGTTGAATCACCAATTCTACGGCTAGAGCAGAGTGCAGACAGCATAGAAAAAGCATAGGTGTTTTTGAAATTCTCAAGTATTAACACCTACGATATTTTCCTGTATCAGGGAATGCATATACTACAAATATTTCTTCTTTCTAGAGTGTTCTTGAGAGCTTGAAGTGTGGGATTGACTTTGTTGAGCTATCTAATGAGATTGGCTTAAAACCGCTGACCTTCAATGGAGAATTCTAGTCACGACCTTGGTGGACACCAACAACAGAGAAAAACTTTTAGGTCTGTAAAACATGCCGCATAATACTACCCGTCTGTTTTATTGTGCATTATCCTTTTGAAAATTTTTGAGGCGTTTTTAACCACTGATCTATTCCGCCGGTTATACCCCTTCAACCATTTTGAAACTTTTGCTGTTTTAGATAGGCAAATAATAATCTCATATCGATTAGTTAAGGATATAGACTGTAGCTTATAAAGTAAGAATTACTTTTCTCATATTGAGGTACCTTTTTTCAAATGACAAATCGTGAAGACAGTCTATGCACTGCTCCAAAACGGATAATACCTCATAGCGGGCATAGTGCGACAATTCTTGCATCAACAATGGTGCCATTTGTGGGTACCGATAAGTCATAAGCTTATAACCGAAATTTTAGTCAGGCATTTAAATAAGTAACTCCAAATTATCACATAAACATACCCACTCGACCAATAGGAAACTTGGCATACAAATGGATAATATTAAGTTAACATGTAAACATGTTTACTTGACTTAAACAATCCACACCATACGAATGGGTAATAATTAGTTAACATATAAACATGTCTACTTGACTTACTTGACTTAAACAGTCCACACTTTTACCTGGGACTAGTGTTGGGGTAAACAATAATCTCATATCAA
>JBBYHK010000022.1:15668279-15683170 GCA_038382065.1 Adansonia grandidieri | reverse complement strand
TACTTGACTTACTTGACTTAAACAGTCCACACTTTTACCTGGGACTAGTGTTGGGGTAAACAATAATCTCATATCAATTAGCCAAAGATATAGACTTTGGCTTATGAAGTGAAGATCACATTTTCCTTATTAAGGTGACTTTTCTTAAAAGATAAAATCGTAACGACAATCTGTGCACACCATATAAATAGGTAATAATTAGTTAACATATAAACATGTCTACTTGACTTACTTGACTTAAAAAGTCCACACTTTTACCTGGAGCTAGTGTTGGGGTAAACAATAATCTCATATCAATTAGCCAAGGATATAGACTTTGGCTTATGAAGCGAGGATCACATTTTTCTTATTAAGGCGACTTTTCTCAAAAGACAAAATCGTAAAGACAATTTGTGCACTACTCTAAAGCAGACAATACCTTATAGTTGATGCTGTCCAACAATCCTTGCATCAACAAGGTCGAAGAAATCTTCTATTGTCCTAAAGAAAACTTGGTTCAGAACTCTGCATCTTCTATCTATCTCATTGGTTATCTAATATTGAGTTTCTTTTTTGTTAATCAAATTTAGGCAAATGAAAGGGAAGCAAATGTAAGGGGAATCATCGTAAGGAAGTCTCTTCTTCCTCGAATGATATATTTGTCTATTCACAGTGCATCAGTGTTACACAGGGATAGCAGTCAAAACAATGATTCTCTAGCTGATCCTAACATGTCCTCAGAATTGAAGACTTTGCTTGAATGCTATGCAAAAATGTTGGGATTTTACTTAAATGACGCAATCGATGTGATTGTGGGGTTTCCCGTGGGCTAAAACCTTATGAGGTACTTGCCTAACTGTATGCATATCATCAATTAATTTATGCTTATGAATTCTAATTGTTATAAGAACTTGTACTTGGTTATACAGTTTGATACGCTTTTGGATGAAATCATGTGCTGAATATTGTTGAGATTGCCAAGCTCTGCTTCAATCTTACAGATGTAAAGATTTAAACATTGTTCCGCAGAAGTCAGTACATGTTAGGAAGTAGGTAAAATTAGGTATATGAATATTTAGCCACATTGTCTCTAGTACGGATATTGCATGATTCTGAAAGTATGACAATTGAGGATGTATTTTGGTGTACATTTTTCTCTTTATTCATAGAACAGATGCTTATGTGACTTTATATATATTGCCTAAAGTTTGTAATTGCAGTTTTCCTAGATTTGTTAGGTAGATATTGACGCCTATATTGTTTAAGTATCACCTTATAACCTTAATTACCTTGTGCATAATTAATTCTTAGGTTTTCTGCAGGTTTTTGGTTCAGACGTGATTGACTGGTTGAATTTTGCCATATTTTTTAACGCGTGGAACTTTGAGTTCTTATGAACTTGAGCAGCAAGGAGGTAAATGCACTTCTGATAGTTGGCAGCTAGTGACTTCTCTGCCGGAAAACTAAATTTTAGGAAAGGTCAGATCCATGAAGCCTCTGATTCACCCTCCACAGTGTGATTTACTCAGACTGGTCCAGCTGCTCACTGAACCATTGGCTTGGCATGGCCTTGTAACTCAATCTTGTGTCTGATCGTGACTTCCATCTGGAAAGAAGAAAAAGAAAAGTGGATCAATAGATCAGTCCGTCTTTTCATCATCTCATGTCATTCGAGATGCTATACAGTCTTTATCTGGCATATTAGAAGAGGTTGCACAATGGTCACAGGATCAGATCCCCAGAGGACAAAAATATAGACATTTTGGTGTCCTCTCTTAGGAGAAATGTACAGGAGGAAGGACTCGGACAGTTTTACCATATTTTGGAAACTCTGATATCTTCTCCGAATGAGACAGAACGAGGCAATCGGATCTCCCATTCTTTAAGGTCTTGGAGTCCTGTTGATGTTGCAAGGAAAATTGTAAATGGACAGTGTACAGTACTCTCTGAATTTTGGCGTATGTGTAAATCAAAAGTAAAGTCATTACACATTTTGAAGCAGCGACTAACTCAGGTCCGAAGAGAGATTTGTGGCAGCAACATTGAAGCATGTGTTACGCATAATCCTTTTTCCTCCCTTTATCCTTAGGGATATCAGCAGATCCAACGTTGGACCTTTTTTCACAGTTACAGGAAGAGGTTGAAGGAATCAATGGTTTGAGTCCTGTTATTCATGATTTTTTCTTCCCCCCACCCCCTTTTTTTTTTTTTTTTCCAGATTTTGATGCCATATAAATTTTACTGTGATTGACAGATTGCCTTTCCACGGTTTTAGTATTCACTGTAAGGTTTTCTTGTTTGAGATGAGTTACATAAAACAAATTCCTTGTTTTTGTCCAATGTTTTTCGAAATTGTTTTTAGTTTTAATTATGTATTGTTAGTTTAAATTCTTGAATTGTAATACTCAAATGGTATGTTAAATCTTAAGCGAAAACCTGTCGTATATATTCTTTTATCGTAAGAAAATGGGTCCTTTTTATTGAAAGTTGGAGCCTCTTGGATTCACTTAGGTCGTCTTGTTGGTACACGACAGGTGATAGGGAAAATGATTCTATATGACATGTAATAAGCTATTATGGCTCAAATATTACTGTAAAGCTGAATCTATTGCAATATTTGAAGTGGCAATGTTGTTTTAACCGTCTGCCAGGTTTTTTTTTTTTTTTTAATTTTTGGCATCCTTCAATTTTTAGAAAAACGGAATGCATTGGCTTGATGCAACTTACACAGATCTTTGCTATGAAAATGAACACAAGGTATGCAACCTCGGTCTTTCGAGTCGTTTTTTGTTCATTTAGCTTGCCATATTGTTTACTCGATAATGGCATCTCACTTTTAGTTCTCAATTGACATGAATAAGTTACTGTGTTTGTGCCATGTAAATGGTGGCATTTCACTTCTAGCTAGCTGCTTAGGCCATGCAATGCAAGTATTATTGCATTCTCAATAGTTTCTTCGAGGGTTGGTAGCCATGTCATGTGCATTAGGAAGAAAATGATGTTGGGAGAAAAGGAAAGGGGAAAGGAAGACACAGTCCAGAATGCATTGCTATTCGACTCTCTCTTGATTCGTTTCTTCATGACGACAGCCCGTTGAATGCAAGTAAGGACCAAAAATGCAGTGTTAACGGTCCCATTGCTCCCTACAGTGCTAACGGTCCAAACAGATTGTGTAAAGTACAAATTAGCCTGTACACGTGGAACTGCATGTTTGAAGCAAAACTACTATAGTAATTCTTCTTCTTCTTCTTTAGTTTTCTTTTTTATTTTTAATCTCAAGTCAGTTGGCAGGCTACCTACTTCATTATTATGATCTACGTTTTCACAAAGTGCTAAAGTTCCATTGGTAATATAGTTCACGTAGAAAATTTTGGGGAGTGGACATGTCAAAACCTGCTTCATTTCAAATATTAAGCACCTAATATATTAGAAAACTAACACTTTTGTTTGTTGCATCAATGCCTTGATTGATGCTTACATTAAATCTTAATTTTGATATGTTGAAAAGAAGGTGATGTTTGTTATACCGTGCTGAAGACGCTAAAGGCTTAACGATTTGTTTATCATCAGAATTCTTCTGCATTTTATCCCATATACAGTGCGTTAATCATGGGAGATTTTTTTTTTTTTTTTTTCACGTTGCAAAATTGAAACTACATAGAGACTTAAAAGAGTTCTAAAGCAAGACTTGTTGCACATGAAGAAGTTGATCTTGTTATTATTATGCTGCTGATAAACCCAGGATTAATCCATTATGCTATTCGTTGAAAAAGTTAGCACTCTCAATTATGACTTCATGTGCTTGATTTAGTGCAAAGCAGCAGAAAGCCAAATTTGAAGGTGGGAAGACTTGATCTTTAAGCGTTTAAAAAAAAAAAAAATGTAGGTTGTTCACTCAAAGCAAAATTGTAAAATTTTTCTCCATAGTCTCCGAGAGGTTAGCCTTTGATAATAAATAATAAAAGGGAAAAAGAGGTGGTAATTTCACATTGCAAACTCGATATATATATATATATATATATATATATTATTATTATTACTTTCAGTCCATAGTATTGCCATAGGATGGGTAGAAAGTTGTGATGGAAGATAATGCAGCTGCCGACTTAATAATAGTATAATCCATTTAGTGTCAAGACCATAGACTTTGGATTAACACCTTCTTCCAGGCATTCAACTCTTAACGAAAATACCCAACTAAATCTGGAGATTGATACAGCTCTTTCTTCTTCCTCTACCAAATCCAAATAAAGTTCAACCACACCCTAGCTGTCCTTAGGTAAATGTACCCGAATAACTATAGTAATCGAACGAATAATCAAGACCTTCATTTCAAAGGAAAATTAAAAAAAAAAATAGAAAGAAAGAAAAAGAGAAAAGATATTAATACCGGATGAAGAAGAAGTGTAGGCATCGAGTCAGTGAGCACTGGACAAGTGGAAAAAATGATCAATCCACATTGTAAGGCATAATCAAAAAATTGCTGAGCTAACAATTGATCTTTTACTTAATTTATTTACCAACCAAGAGATTAAACTTAAGCAACATCTTTAGAAGATTTTATTTATTTATTTCTAATCATCTCACATGGATTAAATATGAAAAGGAGTTTTTGTCAGGTAGGCATCAAACTTAGTTCTGTAAGCATAAATGGTAAATGTAGAGCTAATCATGCATGAGTCTAACTCTCTTTCTATCAAAGTATGAAGAAAATGAAAGGGATAATCTTAGTCCAAGAGCCCTTCAATAACTTTGTTAACAACTGTAGAGAAAATTTGAGAAATTAAAAAAAAAATTAAAAGTACGTAGCATTGTCACTTACATATATATATATATATATATATATTGTTTTGGTTATTTCACCATTTAAAAATTTTGTGTTCCAAAGAGTTTAATTATTATATATAAAACTCAAGGGTACGATAAAATTCAATAATTGACTGCATTTTGTACTAATAAAATAAATTCACTCAACGTTAACAATAACATAAGAGCAAAATTATCTGACTTGAGTATGCAAAATTTGTAGGAGTCTTGGTTTTATTTCATGCATAGAATGTTTATTCAATATATATATATATATATATTGTATGTTTAAAAAAAATTAGAGGTGTCTTTACTGATAATCAATAAATATTTAATTATTCAAACAGATGCAAGTTCATACAGAGAAAATTGTTGAAACTACAAGTAAAATCATTGACTCTCTTGTTGGGCCCTTCAGCACTAACTTTTAGGCAAGATTGAAAGATTTTGGGTTAATAATCATGGAATGGAAGTATATGATTTGAGAATTAAGAGTAGTGAGGAATCTCCGTTTGTTAAATATTTGATTTTTGTCCACTAGATGAATATGGCTAGTGGGTGCACCAAATCCTCCTTATGGTGAGACTAATACTAATGTTGTTCTAAAATTTAAGTTCTCATGTTGACTTGGAACCTAATTTTGCCTGAACATTTTTCTTTTCAATGCAGAGAAAGAATTAAATTCTTGTCTTTTTCCCGCTTTTTCCTTGGATAAATATCTGCTCTCCCTTAGATTCCAAGCTCATAAATCACTCCCTCAACCAAAGGCTGTGAGAGAGAGAGAGCAATGGAGCATCAAAAACTGAGTGCCAACCCATGCAGTTCTTACTTATTCCTTGGCATTCTTTTAATCTTTGCTTTCCTAGCATCCTTCGCAGATGCAGCAATTCACTTCCACGAATTTGTTGTATGACTTGTAGCATAAAATGCTTTCAATCTAGATTGTTATCTGCAATGAAGATAATACTATCTTCTTTTTTTAGTTACCTGTTTTGCTTTGTCACTTCAAACAGATTGAAGCAAAGCCAGTGAAGAGGCTGTGCAGAACTCATAGCATAGTCACAGTGAATGGACAACTTCCAGGGCCAACGTTGGAAGTGCGAGATGGCGATACTCTGATCATCAAAGCTATAAACAGAGCTAGATACAATGTTACCCTCCACTGGTAATCTTTAATCACACAACTATACATCATAAAACCAAGCTAAAAATTTTGAAATTGCAATTTGTAAATTTGTGTAAGAGCGCAAAGAAATGAATTATAAACTAGACAACACTACTGGACTGGTGCTTCTATTTCTGGTATCATTTTCTGCCTTCCCTTTGATCAGGCATGGAGTACGACAACTGCGAAATCCATGGGCAGATGGGCCGGAATATGTGACGCAGTGTCCTATCCAACCAGGGAGGTCTTACACATACCAGTTCACCATCCAAAACCAGGAGGGGACTTTGTGGTGGCATGCTCATAGCAGATGGCTTAGAGCCACAGTTTATGGAGCTCTCATCATATACCCTAAGTTGGGTTCTCCATACCCCTTCCCCACGCCCAAGAGAGAAATTCCTATTCTTCTTGGTAACTCTAATGTCTGTAATCTTTATACGTCTCCCAGGGCTATCTTTTCGGTTTTTGTGGCATAACTCGAATTATAATATGATGATAAACAGGAGAATGGTGGGATAGGGATCCGATGGATGTTCTAAGGCAGGCACTTTTCACAGGAGCAGCTCCAAATGTATCAGATGCATATACAATTAATGGTCAACCAGGCGACTTATATAGATGCTCTAGCAAAGGTATGCTTTCACCATTTATTTTAACTACTTCAGTTCAAGGTCTTGACCGACTCTGAAATTTCAGTAAATTTTGTTCTTCAATATCTTTAACTCTCACCAAACTAATCAATTAGCTTGCTATCGAATTATTATATAAAGTACTAAAGCCCGATCAGAACTGTTTCTTCATCAAAAGAGAAACATCAGCAAGCAGCTGATATAGTAACCATTTATTACCAATGCAGAAACTGCCATATTTCCCGTGGAGGCGGGTGAGACGATTCTTCTGAGAATCATCAATTCTGCAATGAATCAAGAACACTTCTTTGGGGTGGCCAACCACAAACTAACTGTTGTTGCTGTTGATGCTGCCTACACAAAACCTTTCGCAACAAATGTCATCATGATAGCTCCCGGTCAGACAACCAATGTCCTTCTCACTGCTGATCAGCCTCCAGCTCGTTACTACATGGCAGCACATGCCTACAACAGCGCCAATGCAGCCTTTGACAATACCACCACCACAGCAATCCTTGAATATAAATCTGCTCCTTGCAGCACAAAAAAAGGACAATCTTCGAAACCAGTCTTCCCTCAGCTACCGGGGTTCAATGACACAGCCACTGCAACTGCATTCACAGCCCAGTTAAAGAGTCCTTCAGAGGTCAAAGTTCCCATTGAGATTGATGAGAGTCTGTTTTTCACAGTGGGGTTAGGACTAATCAACTGCTCAAATCCAAATAGCCCTCGATGTCAAGGCCCCAATGGGACTCGCTTTGCTGCCAGCATCAACAATGTCTCCAATGTATTCCCAACAAGGACCTCCTTAATGCAAGCCTACTACCAAGGTCAACCTGGTGTCTTCACCACAGACTTTCCGCCTGTTCCTCCCATACAATTTGATTATACAGGCAATGTGAGCAGAGGCCTCTGGCAACCTGTTAAGGCAACAAAGCTCCTTAAACTAAAGTTTGGTTCCAAGGTACAAATTGTGTTTCAGGGTACAAGTATTGTCACAGTTGAGGATCATCCTATGCATCTTCATGGGTACCAATTCTATGTTGTTGGAAGTGGCTTTGGTAACTTTGATCCCAGAAATGATCCAGCCAAATTCAACCTCGTTGATCCACCCGAGAGAAATACCATTGGAGCACCTCCTGGTGGATGGGTAGCCATCCGGTTTGTGGCTGACAATCCAGGTAACATGCCAGACTTACATAGAAGTACTTTCCTTCAATTCTAAATTAAACAGCTTCCATTTTTTTATGTTTGTCACTCACTGAACTGGTCCAAAACAGGAATCTGGCTACTCCATTGTCATATAGACTCCCATCTCTCTTGGGGCTTGTTCACAAGTTTCCTAGTTGAGAATGGGGTTGGGAAATTGGAGACAGTACAGCCTCCACCACTCGATCTGCCCCAATGTTAAAGAGAACATTACAAGACATAAACATCTAATATTAAGTGTTCCAGTAGTTGCGGTTTGCTTGATTCCTTTGAAATTTATTACCCTACATTTGGTTTGAAAGATTTTTCAGCTTTGTTTCTATTAATGTTGTACATCCTGAATTGGACTACTAAGCAACTGATTTTACATGATCAATGTATTGTTTCTAAGATTAAAGAAGGGGGATTTCAGATTAGATTTGTAATAAAAACAAGTTTCTCTCCTTTAAACATAAATCTAGCCTTAGAACTCTCCATAAAATTCACTATTTCATAAAAATTCAGCTGATCTCTGATCTCGTCCATTCATTAACAATGAAAACGATCTGATGAAACTGGCACAGCTTAGGCGGCGAATCTATTTTGGCTAAATCTTCTTGGTAAAGAAGCTAGATGTAGCTTTAGAGAACTAAAAAATTCTAGCAACCAACTTCTCCCGGCGCATCTTCAAAGGAACCCTTTCTAACCATAGACTATCGATCACTTCTAGAAGAGGGTTTATTAACCACAATGTCCTACTGAGGGGACAGCGTGCATGACTATGAACTGTTTAGTTGGCAAGTCTTCAACTGGTTTGACTTATAAAGTGAATTTAGCTCCTCTGATACAGTGTTGATTTAACTCAACTTCTGGGTGATATCACTATGACGTACATTGCGTGCTAAAACTTGAAAAATCTTGCTTTGAGCAAGTGAAGCAACCTGGACTTATACCGTACGTCGAGGACTGAGTATAACAAGAGAAAATGGTATTCCTCCTCTTATTTCTCTTTCGCCCTTTCTTTACAAACTCTACCAAGAAACTGTGGCAGAGAAAGCCATGATTTCTTATTAGACTACCTTTGAAAATTTTTTAACAGTATCCGCATAGAGTATTTTTGGCATTTGATGAGTTGTGCTTTATTGACGAAATTTTCTGGTCCCTATCTCACCAATCAAGCAACAAATTCTTCCAACGAGTAATCATTATGTCTTGGCAGCGGCATGAGCAAAAGCGAATGCCGGTATAGTTTGCAGTAAATCCACATATGTAAACTGCAGAAATGCCGGCGGGAGTTATATACCATAGAGCTTTGAAGTCCCACGTCCGCCGCAAATAGAACGGAACACGAGGAGGCAAGGACTCCAGGCGTGCCTTCAGAAGACGAGTTACTTGGTTCAGCAGCAAAGCGACTTCCTAGCATTTTCAAGTGATTTTGTCCGTAGGATTTAACATTTTGTGCCCTTGGACCTCTTTTGCATGTATCCAGTAATTAGAAATTAAAAAAAAAATGGAAAAAGGAAAAAGAAGGCAAGGTTTTAAACAAGGTAACACAATTGTTTTGAATTTTGAAAATAAAATTAGTAACAGAAATCTCAAAGATGGTAATATTTCCTTATCAACTTCAAACAACTACTGCATTCTAGAAGGTTTCCAAGTTGGAAAAACTTACCAGATAAAGCTCAACTACTTTGCAGCAATAAATAAATATTATATAAATAGATATCACATATATAGTTTCGTTTATACTTTTCGAGTGTAGTAGTCCAAAATTCACAAATGAAAAATCATCAAAGAATTAGCATTAGAAATAATAATATGGACAAAGTTCATACAAAAAACCGAGGAAAAGTAAAATCCAAGACAGGAAGATTAGTCATGCTATAACTTCTAGTGAAAAACACCCTTCAAAGAAAAGCTGTTGTATCTATGAGAATAGGCTACCATTACCGTGGATATCCATACTCCATACGGCTCTGAAAAAAAAAATAAAAAAAATCTCCCATAGACAAGGACGATAACAATGACAACATATAATTCTGACTCTAAATAGTAATAGAAGCAAATAATTCATATTTTCATATTCTCTGGTAGTTTTACGATTGTTGAAACAAAGTTTCTTCCTAATTATGGTTACTTACTCTCACCAAAAAAATTCAACCACCTAAGCACTCACCAAAGAAATTCAACCAACTAAGCACAAAATTTTTGGTTTGACGTTTCTCGTGTGAAACACTATCTTCGTAGAATTAGCATCTCATTTTAATTTCCATAAACTTCTATTTAAAAAGAAAAAGAGATAAAATGAAAAACAAGGGTTAGCTTGATCATCGTCATTAAATGAAGCTTCATCATCATCGACATTGTTCGTTTTGCTGTTTGAAGCTGTGAAAAAAAAAATGGAGCTCAACGCATTCATCTCTCCTTTCTAGGTATAGCATTAGAGCATGGTGGATTGTTTCAGAGTCCGGGGAACAGATGGAATGGTCTTGCCGATTCCTGGTTTTCGTGGTCGATGAACAAAGTTTTAGCACGGCCGATGTGGGTTTTCAGCAATAGGATATAAGAGACTTCAAGTAGGTTAGCAAGGCTTGCCAAAGTTTTCTTTGTCCTGGATGCAAAGTAGTATCCCAATGGTCATCCTCTTTCTTTGCCATGTAAGGGTTTGTGGGATCATAGAAAATATAACAGAATGTTGAAACTAGTAACACACATAAATTATAGACTGTATGAAGATGTTGATATAGATTGTATGAGATTACAAACACAAATAAACTAGCTTCTTGACGTAGACTGTGCAAGAACCCGAACACAAATAAACTAGTTTCTTGATGTAGACTGTGCAAGAACCCAAACACAAATAAACTAGGGTGTATCTATGCCACTATCTATAAGGTTTTATTCGCCCTCACCATTGAGTGCAAAAGAGTTATCACTATATAAACCTCAAGGATACAACGAAGCCAAATAAACTGGCTTCTCGATGTAAACGGTGCAAGAACCCGAACATAAATAAACTGGCTTCAAGGCGTATATCTATGCCGCTATCTATAAAGTTTTATTCGCTTCTGTCGCTGGGTGCAAAAAGGGTTATCACCGTATAAACCTGAAGGATATAATGAAGCCAAATGATTGATTACGTATTGTACCGACAAAAACAGTCCACTGGACACTAAGCAGTGTACTGCAAAATTAAAAAACTTCGATAAAAATTTTCTACAGCAAATCTTTATAAAAGAAATGCGGAATAATTTGACTATGGGGGAGAATAAAGATTAAAGGTTTCAGTAACTTTTTCTTGCTGAACATATATATGTGTATATATATAGGCTCTATTTAAATAGACATAACTTTGTCTGAAAGTATTTGTCTGTACAGACACATTGTTTAAAATAAACCTGTTTATTTAAAACAAATAGTTAAAAATTCTTTACAGACATGATTCTTGTTTAGATATATCTTATCTGCCTTATCTGAATAAATCTAATCTTTTCATAATAATCAAACAAAAAATAAAATTTAATTATAAAATAATTAACTAATTAGATGCACTTACCAAATGCCAAGTATCATATAATATAATAATATTTATTATATATTAATGCACAAATAGCCCACACTTGGTTTGCACTATAGCCACATATGTCAAATTTATTAAAAAAATATACTTTCCTATATTTAAAAAACTCACTCTTTTGATTATTTTTCAATGTAAGATTTTATTCTACGTATTATTTTTAAAATGTTTAACATAAAAAGCTAATCACAAGTGCAAGAGTTCCTGATAAAATCGCAGTTAGAACTTAGAAGAAATATTGTTACGAAACCTTGTAACCGTATTATCTGCAATTGTCAACATCAAAAGCATACACTTCAAAATTAGATGATAGCCCATGAGTTTACTGGCTAGTAATTTATAGAGAGGAAGGAACTAAGAAAACATATATTTTTATTCACCCAATGACGTATATATTAAGCTCCACTTGACCCCTCAGGCTCAAAACAAGGCTGGGAGCGAGCAGGACTATCTTTGAATGGCACACATGCCGTGACGTACCTGCCAAACTTGGGAGGAATTTTTACTAGTAACCTAAAATAACCTAGCCAGTCATTGCCGAAAAATCATGTTGAATCTAATGAACGCAAATAAACATGGCACAATTTTTTCCATTAAAATGGTCTCGCTTCTGTCCAGTCCACCAAGGTTGCCCCTAGTGGTGGCTCGTTTGGAATCGCCAATCCTACTTAGAATGGGCCGTGAGCAATGGCTATTCCAAACAAATCTATCAAAAAAGCCCATCACAAACACTAGTAGTAAAATGGCAACCACATAAACCCAAAACTGATCCACTGGTTCTCCTCAGGGGTGTTTTTGAAAATCCAAAAAATTGCTGGTTTGGATTGGATGGTAGATTGGCCGTAACGAAGAAAACTAGTAAGAACCACCATCGACATCATATACCATGGAGAATCTTCCAGCGGATACTTTTCCTTGTTTAATTGCCTCAAAAACCACTAAAAAAATCCAATGCCATCGTTAATTAATGCTATAAACACGGTCATACTTTCCAACCTCAGAACTAAGAAGGTTTAATTCTTCAAGTACAGCATAATGAACGGGAAACTTTTTTACCAACATAGATGCTGGCAATTTTCGAGTAAGGAATGCAATAATAGTCACTATTATTAGAGGTCCAAAGACAATCATCAAGGCAATGTAATAGAGAAAGAGAGAGAGAGAGAGAGAGAGAGAGCAAGATAATTCTTCCCATAAATTTTATTCATTTTTGCTTTTGGGTATCAATACAGTTCATAAGTTTCAAATTCATGAACTGATATTTTGCTACTTTGTGGTGCATGGGTGCTTCGGCCCCTGGCTTGGGTCAACATACTTTAAATTGAGAGGGGAAGGAAATTAAAGGCAGAGGGCAGAGTAGCTAAAACTAAGGCGTCTATTATGCTTCTTTTGCTTTGTAAATTAAGAGGATTTATACGATATGGACCAGCTGGAAGGTAGCCGTCGCTTGTCAAAGTATGAAGATGAAGTTGAAGAAAATGCATGCCCCACCCAACAAATGGAGCTAAGCCCATCCCCCATGTTGAAACTAGAAATTGCCTCTCAAATATGATCTCTGTTCTTATTGTCATTGTTTTAAAATGAGGTTTGTTTCTATTTTTCACAATACTATTAAAAAAAATGAATTCTGCTCTTATATTTCTAGGTATGTAATAGCCTTTTCCTTTAAATTGACAACACAAAAAATCCATTGTTCAACTTTTTGACAACATGTAAAAACCAAAAGTTTTATCCTTCCTCTTTATCTATTTACAAGATGGAAGAGCGGAGACCTTTGGTCTCCCCTCCAATCAAAAATTGGGGTCTCATAATTACTAGTCAATAAGGCTTTCTGCGAAGAGAAAATAAAAAAATTGTAATCTTTTGGCTTTATGCATACTTTAATAGCGATATGTACTCCAGCGGTTTTCATCTTGCTGTTGATTAGAATTTAAAAATCATGTCCAAAAAATAAAGATGAAAGCTAATTATTAGGTTTCAACTAGTAATTAAGCAAACCTCAAATTCAATTGCTTTCATGGTGTATATATATAATCATATATGCCAAGAATATTTAATTGGCTGAAACATTGAAATTAAAAATTGTAGCCTTTAAAGGGGCAAAATTTTTCTCATCAGGGGGACATAGATTCCTCTAAGGTGGTGCTCATTGAGCCAAAGTGAGAGAGATTAAATTCATCCCTGTAGTTGCTCAGAGGACTACATATGCCATCGAAACAGTGGATCTATTTACGAGGTCCACTCTAAAGGCAAGGAAATTCAAGTCCTACCTGGTTCTTCGGACCTACTGTACTTTAAAAGCTAAAACAATCCAATCTAAAATCTTAGCTCTCAACCCTTTTTAACCGCAAAATATTACAACTATTTTCCATAAGTTTTCATATCTAAAATGTTACTATAGGAAATTTATAAAATAATTACATAGTCGAACACTTGATTTGTGTTTCTCAAAATGATTATTCAAGCAATAAAGACATAAATTAAATCATTAATATAATAAGACAAGTTCATCTTTAAAATGATTCGAAAACTTCTTGCCACATTTGACTTTATTAGAATGAAATTTCTATTCACCTAAAAGAAATTTATGGTGGAATACATGAATATAAATATAGCAATAATGAGTTTATGTATACAGTTTTATATACAAGATCTATCTTTTAAATAGGACAATGAAACGAAGTGATTAAACTTTAAATGTGGGTGTTTCTGTTCTGTTGAAGCACATTATGCCACCTTGTTGTGAAGGTGATTATATAATACATATATATATATATATATTATATGCTGAGTCAATAACGGATGATTTGGTGCCTTTGTTCCCATACCTTTAGACACATCCTATACCCTAAAGCTGGATCAAATTTCTTAACACTCGCACGCAACCCAAAATTAATTCATCCCTACCCTACACTTGGTCAGTAATGCCGGCCAACCCCATGATTTATATTGCATCTCAGTTCTCAACAGAGAAGTGATAGCTATAATACGTTACATTACATAAAAAAACTCAAAATTTTAAAAGTCAACCTCACCATCATAATCAGTCTTAATTGAAAATTTTTATAATTAAGCACTAGCTAGTGTTGCATTTGCATGAAAAATTTGCATTAGAATTATTAATTGCATCACATTGCCCCTTGTTAGAAAGATAATGATGTTCATGGAGAAATAATTGAAATAGGAAAGAAAGCGACGAGACCGTGATCTGAACGAAGTGGGAAAGGAGTCAATACCCACAGAAACTAAAAACCTGCAAACCATTTAAGTCCAAAGTATAAAGCCCTAGCTAGCCAAAGTAATCAGAAACCGGCTTTTGGGTACCAGATTTAGAGTTTTTGTTTGAATATTGATATGGAGCAAGCCCTGAGTCTCTGTTGTCATGAAAACTTGGCTGCAAATACAAATCAAACCATCAAAGTAAGTTGAATGTGTAGGAGCATGAAAGATGAAGCAGCAGTGGAGAACCATAGAGTTTTACTTATCTATCTAAGATTATTTAACTACTATCAAACAACAACATAGTAGCTACTAATTAATTAGTCTT
>JBBYHK010000022.1:15656547-15668179 GCA_038382065.1 Adansonia grandidieri | reverse complement strand
TTGGGTCCAGAAGAGCAACCCAAGTCTGCAATCCTTAATGGCTCTGAAGCTGTTGCTAATGAAAGTCCTTGAACGTCGAGTTTCATGGTGATTTCTTCACTGATGATAGCATTGGCAGCTGCCATAATTCCCCTCTGCATAACGCATGCTTGGATTTGTTACTGTTGCATATACATATATTCATTGATGAAATTATATTACCCACGACTTATTGAAATAGAATAGCTATAGGAGTTTGATTTAGTAGAATAAAATATTATAAGATTCAAATCTTCGACAAAAAAAATTTGTATTCCCTTAGAGTGTGTTTGGACGAACAATTTCAAAATTTTAAAAAAATTTAAAATGTTAAAATTTTAAAATTTATCAATTCATAATATTAACATTCGTAATTGTATTATTTGGATAAATATTTTTTTAAATTTAAATATTAAAATTTAATGAAATAAAAGAATAATTATAAACAATAATATTAAAAACAAAGTAAGAAAATATGCGATATGAATGTAATTAGATTTGTAAAAATGTACAGATATTTCTAATAACATAAAAATAAAAAATAAATTTTAAAATGCGTTTATTTAGTTAAAATTGAAAAAAAAATTAATAATTGAGTTAATAAAGGAAACTTAATAAATATTCATATCTTAATAAAAAATTAAGGAATTTCATAAATTCCACCTCCAGAGGTGAAATTTTAAAAGGAAATTAAACTATTTACAATTTTTCTTTCAAATTCTAAAAATTGTAAAAACTTTAATTTTTATTTTGCCAAATAAAGAAATTTCATTTTAAAATTTTAAAAATCTAGTTACAAATGAATTTCCTCCTTAAAATCTTTTGTTCAAGCAATTTTATATTATATCCAAAGTTAAAATAGTCACTTAGTAGGATGATACAGAATAATTATTTCGGGAGTCTGTGAAATAAAGTTAAAATCAATAAAGTTAAAATCAATTATTCTACGAATCTAATGATCGCGTCATTATAATGCACAGAATAATCTCATAATAAAATAGTTATGTATGTGAATTAAGCATGCCGTTAGAGATATAGGTACCTGGTAAGCAGAGTTCTGGGCGTAGCTGTTAGGTCCATCTCCTCCATTCATAGCGAATGACTTGAACCTTCGGCTTTTATCTTCCATCAAAATGTTTGAATAATACACACCTAAACGTAAAATTTTGCCTTCACTACGATGAATATATATATATATATATATATGCATAAAACGATGTTTCCTTCACTTTACCTGCATGGAAATATATATATATATATTCGTGAAAATCATATAAATCCAATGAAATAATTGCATAAGCAACTTGTATATGTAAGTAATTAATAGGGAAATAAATTGTGCCTACCCTAGATGAGTTGATACGCTAAGGAAGTGTTACCTGAAATAAAAAAACAAAAATAGATTTATGAAAGTTTAATTAGTGAAGCACTTTCGCTTCAAGTTCTTTTAGATAATGAAAATATGATTTTAAATTATGTTTTTAAAAAAATTCGATTAAATTTTTTTACGCATACCATCGTGAGATAAAGTTAACAAAAATGAAATAAGTGCACAAATATAAAAGCGAAAGCCTTGGGATGGCTTCTATAACTAGACAACAAGCACTGACATTAAATGATTTGATGTTTTGATAATCTCTATCTTGTCGACCATAACTTTTTTATTTATTATCGGCTTTATTGCTGGTCTCTGATAGATATTAATGATATTTGTTTCTGGATGAAATAATAGTATAAGCAACTTGTATAGGTAAGTAATTAATACAGAAGCAACTTGCTAGGTGTCGCCTCTGTAGTGGCGCTTAAATCTTTGACTATAGTTCAATCATTAACTAAGAATAGGAGTAATGGCTGCGATCGGTGACGGTGCAATTTAGATACGCTGAATTTAATAAATTTTGAATTCCCACATTAGATTTCCAATTTATCGCGGTTTTGGAGCGAATTTAAATACAAATATTTAAATTTTATATTTTGAATTTATTTTAATTTTGATTTAAATAATATATTTAATTTTGAATGAAAAAGAGTTTAAAAGCCGTCTATGATTCTATTTAACCTTTTAACCTTTTTATTCAATTATATTTCAAAAGTGAAATTTATAATAATTTTTTTATAAAAAAAATAATATCAATATAATAATAAATTATAAAATAATTAAATATTTAAATTTAAACTTAAACTTAACGGATCATTTTAATACACCTTAATCATCGAACTAAGAGGACGTTGGCCACAATAAATTCTTTAAAACTGAAACTAACCGGATGACTATAAGCTAGCTTGTCTGGTGGGGTCCACATTAATTCTTTAAAACTGAAATTGACCGGATGACTGTACACTAGCTTGCCTTCTCGTAAATGGCATATCCTGGAGGGTCCAGCCACTGCAACAATTCTGAGTATTACAGTTGTAATAGTTTATTATTATATATATAATATATTCAAACTAAAAATTATTAGTTAAATTTACTCAAACTGTACTATATTATAATAAACAAAAATCACTTCAACATTAATGAAGTAAAAAATAAAATTTACATGGGCTTCAACACAATTTTGAAGTAAATGAAGGACAAAAAATATCATCATGGATTTGGAAACTCCGCATGAATAAAATTGGTTTCATCGTGAACTTGGTCAATCTAAATAAAGAGAGAAAGAACATTAAGCTATTGTTAGAATTTAGAAACTTGATTTTGAACTATAAATTAACAAGAAATTAGGAAAATGATCATGTATGTGTGTGTGTGTCTATATATATATATATATATATATATAAATGCATGGCTACTCGTCATGTAAAAGGAAGGTGCATAATTTTCTAAAACGAAACCATTAGCTTAAAGTAAGAAGCATTACTTAATATACACACACACACACACTTCACAATTTCAAAATTGGAAAACAAAGAAGAAATTAAAGTATGGCACTGCAGTGATATTTTGTTGGTCAGTCGATATTGGTGCATTTTGTGAGAATTGACCCTACATATATATATAAAATAGTATACATAAAATTTAAAATCTTCATATGATTAAGAAAATAACAAATGTATTGAGCACATCAGACACATAGAAATATTCAGATATGTTTTAATATCAGTAATGATTGGAAACTCCTTATTTCTGATTGATTGCAAATCATTTGGGTTGATAAATTGTGGTGGCCTATGTATCCAAAATTCTGCTGACTGCTATAGCCACTAAAGTTTCTTGTTATCCCAGTCTCCTTTCCATCATAAAATTTACTAAGCTAACTTTCAAGTTATAATTTGTAATATACATGAGATGTAAGATACTAGCAAACTCTTGTGAGTTAATCATATTTTCGGGAGTGCTTGATAAAGTATTTATATTCTTTCGAGTGTTGCTCCCCTGCAAAAGCAAAAGATAAGTCTAGTTTGTATAAGATACTTGTATATTAAAAAAAAAAATGACAAGAAAAAACAGTTAGTATCATACCTTGGTGTGAGTGTTTCTTGTGCACTGGTTTTTTATAACGATTTTGTCTTAGGCGACCTGGGTTTTTAGCTAGGACAGGATCTTTATCTTGAATGATTTCGGTGGGGGTTTCATTGGAGCTGTTTTGTTGCAAAGTAGATCCTTTGTTTGACATATGCTGAACCTTATCAAGTGATTCTTCCAGTGCATGTGAAGCAACCTCAAAGTGTTTTTTGACAAGACTCCTTCAAAAACTTGAATAGCCTGCTTGTACGAATAATCATACCATTCTGTAGGATTGTCCAAATTGGCAGCATTGGAAAGAGAAGTTGAGATATATGCACGCTTAAAATCCTTTCTCCACCGTGACAAAATATATTGAGCTGGTATTTCAGTAAACCGTTATAATGAAGAACTGATAATGCATGCTTACACAAGTAGCTTTGAAATTGAACATATTGCACATGCAATGCACTTCAGATTCTGCACAATTGTAAAAAACTTCAAATTCCACTACTTTTTTCATGTCACCTAATGATCGAGCTTTCACCAATAATGTTTTGATTGGTCCATTAGTGCATACTTCCCTTGTAGCATGAAAACATTTCTTTTACTTCTACTGGAAATTTCTTAAATATTACTGGAAATTTCTTAAATATTGCAACTGCGTACAATTTGAACATCTGATTTTCATAGCAACATCTTGTTTTTTTCACTGGTTCTGCATGCTTGGAAACAAAATATGCTCTGTCTTCTTTTTGATGCTTATCTTGTAATGCGAACTCATATTTGCTAATAGAGTCACTTAAGGTTGTCTCTCTAAGCACACAGCCATCGAAAAAGGCATTCATGCTTTAAATTCTCTCTGTGATGGACGCACCAGCCAAAATATGCCTTCCAAGTAAGCAGGCACCCATTTGCTCGAAATTCATACAATGTTTGAGCCATTGGTTCCCACAAAGATTATAAACTTGAAGCATTCCATTCCAAGCGTTCTTAAATTCATTTATTCTAAAGAATCATATATTGCCGCCTATAGTGCCTGTTTAATCGATTCAAATTGATGGTGTCCACTCAACTTTTGGGGAAGCTTGTCCATTATGTGCCACAATCAAAGCCAGTGATATGCTTTAGGAAAAACCTCGACAACTGAATTTTCAATCGCTTTGCACTGATCAGTAATGATCTCGGAAGGACGAGCTTGGCATGCAATAAAGCCATGTCTTGAACTATCATATAAATGATTATGTTGTTTCTTTTGCAAGCAAACCACAACCTAATAATATAGATTGTCCATGATGATTTACTCCAACCAAGTGAGCAAAAGGCATGTTATATTTGTTGGTCAAGTATGTTGTATCAAAAGTCACTACATCTCCAAAGTAATGATAAGCAGATCTTGACCTTGCATCTGCCCAAAACACATTTCTTAATCGTCCTTCATCATCCACATCCATCACATAAAGAAAGTTTGGATTTTTCAATTGCATCTTAGAGAAGTAATTGTATAAAGCTTGTGCATCTCCTCCCTCAAGTTTCAATCGCTTGTATTTTCCAATATGATTCGAAGCATCCTTTTCATCAAATGTTAGATTCTGATAACCACCAGCCTCAACGACAATTGAATGAAATGATTTGTTCGGTTTAATGCCCTCATTACAATGTAGCTCCAAATTCTTTTTTATCCCATCACTCAATTTTTTGTGTGATCTATAGAATCTAACACTAGATGGAGTTGACCGATGGTTGTGCTCAAGCTTGACTTCTGTTACTCTTTTTTTACTGGATTCTACCAAAATTTTATTTTCAGCATTGCTTGACAACTATTTCTTCTTCCAAGTTTTTCCTGGTTGGATTCTTTTTTTTTTTCTTTGTAAAACCTTCATGACTACAACAGAGAACTGCCCCATATTTTTTATTTGCTTTTTCAACCTTTATGTGAATTTTTAATTCTAATACCAACCCCAAATCATTGGCATAACAATTATAGAAGTGATATGCATCATCAAAAGATTCAAACTCCATACCTACACAAGGTGGCACAGATTCATTTTTCTTTGTTGTCATGTTACTTCTACCTTCAGCCCTTTCCTCAAGATTATTTGGTGGATCACATGGCTGGCTATGTTCTAATAATAGCTCATTATCAGGTAAAGCATCCATCTAGATTTACAAAATAAGTACAGGTCACTAGTATCAATATATAAAACATTAATAGCTTTTGCCACTTTTATTTGAGAACAATGGCAGTGTTGATTAAAGTTATGCCAGTTTTTGTACTTTAGCTAGATGAGACAAGAATTAAACACAACTAGCCTGTAGGTAAATAATTTTGTTCTGTTTTTAAATTCTAATCTAGATAAAAAAGATTACTTGATTATCTAAACAAAAGTAATATGTCAGTATTATTTTACTTACAAGTATTAGGTTTTCATATTTTTTTGTTATTGGGGTAGAAAAAAAAATCATACAGATAAGAAATATGAATAACTGATTAAGGACTTTATTTGTAAGTGAGAGTTTCATAAAACTGGACTGATGAAGCTTCAATCCAGAACAGAAAGAAAGGAAAACAAAGTGAGAGAGAAAAAAAAAAAAAAACAAAAAGTTCTGCAGATACCAAGTTTTTCTTCTTTTTATATTGTTCAATGTTTACATTATATATCAAAGGTCTTTACCAAATACCAACCACTTCTAGTACATTCAAATTCTTAACACTCTCTTGAATACATTCAAAGTAACTTTAACAAGAAAAGAAAAAAAAATCATCTAACTAGCACTTTCAGCTCAGTGTACAATACGATCATGTGATCAAAACAAACAAAACAAAAACTCACCCAAAGATATTTAAGTTAGCAGCACTATCAGCCATTGTCATCAACAGTAAGAGAAAGAAAAAGAACATACCGGGATGTTGAAATTTTGAGTTTGTAGAAGATTTGGGAATAATTAAAATTTATGAGCGTCAAATATAAACCCTAGCCGTCAAAAAGATTATGAAGAGTTTGACTGCATGTCCAATTTTCCTTTCAAGTTACTTATATGTCTTCTTTGTTTCGAAGACACTAATAATAGTTAAAATCTTTTCGTTTAAGAAAATCAGACTTCTAGTAAAAAGGAATAATAACCGTGTAAGTTATAGACTTCCCCACAAAACAAGGGTTACAAAATTGGTGTCCACGGATTGTTAGGGTAGTCAGTCCCTTTTTCAATTAGTATCTGTTTACATATGTTTATAAATTATAAAAAATTTATATTTATGCAAATATTCGAATCTTTGCGGTTCGCAACTAAACTTTTATTATTCAAATTCTATATATGTAGCATATTCAAATATACGATAAATTTATATCTAATTCAAATTTATAAATATTATATAAATTAATCGAGTTCAAATTCTAATATTTCATCAAAAATTAAATATATTTAAAAATATCTTTGCCATTCTTGACTACTCGCCAGTGTTGTACTCTCCCCGAGTAGTTCTTTTTCTCTATGTTTTTTAATTTTGTTTTCCTTCTTCTATCTCCTTTGTTCCCATTCCATCCTTTCTTTCTGTCATCCTTATCCACTTGGTCTGACTTAGGGATTAATCAAGGCAAGCCACACTCAAGTAATAAGAAGTTCAAACTTGAGCTTGACCTGAAATTTGTTGCTTAAAACGCAGCTTGAGGTCGATTAAGTTTCATTTCTATAATTAAAGTTCAATTTGAGATAAAAATTGAATAACTTTAACTTGTTTAATATAGCTCGTTTACCTAATAAAAATGAACTTGATTTCCATATTCGAATTCAAGCTTAATTATTTATGTTCGAAGTTAGCTAAAGTTTAAATTGAGATTTTTTAATACTAATTAAAAATATCTTAAAAATAAAAAATACAATTAGGTTCGCGAGCAACTCAAGTTGAATATTAGGATACTTGAATTTAACTCAACAATTACTGAGTTGAGCTTGAATTTTTCGAATTAAACCCGAGTGACTTGGGAGAATAGGTGTTTCATTTTACAATGGACTTGTCTTTTGACCCAAGCCTGAAAAACCTAATCAACCCGAACAAAAAATGACTTAAACTCGAAATAACCTAAACTTAAAGAGATCTAAAGTTGAAATGACCTGAATAATTAAAAATGAACAAAACTTGAATTTAAGTATAGTTTTATTTCGAAAAGATTAATTTAACAAAAATAATAAGTACAAAATAAATTGTTAATTTACTTTAATTTTATAATTTGTATTTATCATTTTTTTAGTATAATAAAATATGCAATTATCTTTTGGTAGGCGTAGCACAAGATTTATAATTATATTGTTACGGCGATTATGTGATTGGTTGAAACATTTTAAATTGTTATTATTTTTTAGGTTTTTCATCTAATAATGAAAAGTAAATATTTGCAAGATCATATCTCGTTAAAGTTTGGCCTTATGCAAATATTATATTTCAAAAAATTAGCAAAATAACATTAAAATAGCAAGGAAGATGTAAACATAGAAACAACTGGACTTCCTTACTAATCTTTGGAGAGGGTATTACGTGTAGTAAATCATATTAATATTTAATGTAATTTAATCACCGATCTGATAAGGGATTACCTGACTCTCAGATATCATAATATGGAGTTAAATTAATTCTTGAAGACACCTCATAAGTGGTAGCAAGCTCCTTGAAAGTATCTCTGAGATCAGGAGTAGCATAAGTGTCCAACATCTAGCGGTAATCAATACATATGGCATTGAGAGCCTTTCGAGTTCCAGTGGTTCTCCGATGCTAGTCAAAAGGCTTTTAAAGCCTTAACTAAAAGGTAGAAACGCAACCGTTTTCAATTTAACACAACCAAGAACAATCCAAAGTAGTAGTAGGGATTTGAGATAGAGCTACAGAGATGTCGTGAGGAGAAGGCAATGGTAATGTTTAGCCTCTTATGGGTGGTATACTTTTTCTAGTGCTAGAAAACTATTTTTCTCTCTTTTATTGGATCAAGAATGATTCTAGATCTCCAAAGATGAAAGTGGTGCAAAGAGCTTAAGGTTTGCACCAACCTTGGTAGAGATCTTAGGGTTTTTTTGCCTAAGGTTTTCTGATAGTCATTCTTACCAAAAACCCTTATAAATATATAAATATACATCTAAAATTAAGTTAGGTTTAGCTAATGGGTCAACCAAGCCAATACCACCAAACCCAATGTGTGGTGCTTCATATAGATCCAAGTAAAATACTTTTACATAAACCATTTAAGATTGTGCCCAACTATTAACTATTTAATATCTAGCCTAATCCAACAACAAGGGGGCCACCACCATTGCACCTAATGCATATCAAGTTTAAATAGTTTTTTTTTTAAACAAGCCCCCATTTTACTTAATAATTAAGGTTTTTGGGCCAACCCTATTTACTGCAAGAACATTTAATTCTTAATTAAATTTCTCACCTAAGTAAAAAAAATTTACTTCTTGTAAATATTGTTAAATAATTATCAATTAATTAATTAATTTTTCATAAATAATTACCCAACCTAAAACAAAGATATCTTTATTTACATGCTTACTCTTAGACATGATCTTGAGAAGATATTCTTATCTTTATTGCTACATTAAGACATATTAATTAAATTTCATTAATCTAATTTATGTCTTTAATAATGCTTAATTCAACTAATTCATTTAAGTCCTCCTCATTATACCTTTTATTTAATTAAGTCATAGTTAAGTCCTGGATTTAATTCAATAGATCACCTTATTGTGTATTAGGTTCCCAACATGTTGACAATGAACATAATTTAATCTCATTAACTTTGTTAATAAATCAAGAGTGGGATCTAGCAACCAATCATGACCAGTTAAATGTTGAAGAGTCAAAAGTGACCTTAATGAAACCTTTCAGTAACCAACCTAGCCGTGTAATTTGGTTCTTTCAACAAAAATCTCAAAAAGACCATAAGCATGGTGTAGTGTCTACACATGTACCAATCCATATTAGTTTCTACAACATATGGTAAACTTCATGAATTTGGAGAAACTAGTTCTCTCAAATTCTTCATGAGTTAGCTAATGACTTTATCAAGTTAACCAAAGCCAAGAACATATGAGATATGTATCTGATGTTACTTAGAGTGGTGAATTGTCTTTGGATTACTCTTCCATCTTCGTATGTTCATGGCATACCCAAAACCATCCTACCTTTGGCATTCATCTATTATGGACCTATTTGTGATGGAATCAAAGTATGGCAGTCTCTATACAAGATGACTTGGTATCACAAGTTAGAGGACTAATTACATGACTAGCATGTGAAAACATTTTCATAGACACTTGAGTGACAATGCCAAACGGAGCTCTCCCAAGAGCCATGTTTTGTGAATTTGTTTCCACAAAACAAGCATTTACATGACATCTTAAGTATCCTCTATACTTTAACCCATGAGATCAGTTACTTATTTTACCAGTAAGAAGATATAACGTATTATAGTCTTTGAGAATTGCCAATACCAGGCTTGGTAATACAATGACTAGGAACTATTTTAGGAACACATCTTTGATGCATAACGATCCTACAGTTGTAACCCATTACAATTTCTTTGCAAGGCCTAATATGTTTTATGAGCTTCATCTAATTAGTAGTTCATGATTATAATTATCCAAAAGAAAAAATTAATAGTTCATGGTTCTCAGTTATGCTACTAACATGAAAGAAAACCTTGAATTACTAAATTAAGTGATTGATTTGCATTATTAACTTATATATGCCTCATCCAAACCAATTGATTTTAGTGCATATACAAACAATATTGTTAAAAGAACCATTTTCAATCATTTCTGATGCTTTTGTAGTTGAAAGATAGGGTTGGAGTATCCCCGTGAATGGAAAATAGTTTTTTTGACAAAGGAAGATTTTTAAATCTTGACAATTTTAAGAAGCGGGGTTGGAGTATCCCCTTAAAAGGTCGGGGTTGGAGTATCCTCGTGAATGAGAAATCATTTTGACATGGAAAGATTTTCAAATCTTGACAATTTTGAAAAACGGGGTTGGAGTATCCCCTTGGAAGGACGAGGTTGGAGTATCCCCGTGGATGACATAACTTCATGATTTAGAAAATGGGTGAGCATTTGACGATTTTTGGCAAAAAGATTTATTGTGAATGAGGATGATAAAGATGTAATATATTTTTGTGCCTTGATATGAGTTTGTGGGGTGTTAAAATCTGTTCTCGAGTCTGATCAGGGTGATATGAAAACCTTTAAATATCTTAAGGCAAAATTCGGGAAAACAACTCAATTTTGACTATGACCAAAAACAGGGGACAGCATCGCGCTATCCTGCTTCCCGAATTTATTCTAAATTGGTTTGAAGGATTTAGAAGGTGGACAAGACACCATTAGAAAGGTGACTCGATGAGAATCATCTTAAAAATATTTCCAATATCCCAAAATGTCACTTTCCAAGGGAATAAATTTTCAAGTTCGGACTGATTGAGCTGCTGGCAGAGCATAAGAGTGACAAGGTGTGTCAAAATTTGAAAAATCACCCTAGACTCTTTAGGTGTCAAAAAATAAAAAATAAAAAATAATACCTTTTTAGAAAGGGAATTACATAAGCATTTTACGAAAAATGCTTAAAAAATTTGGAAAAATCATTTAGTGGGCCTGAACGGCCCAACCAGAATACATGTTCAGATTCTAGAGGTTCTAGACAGTTTAGACTTGAAAAATCTTAACTTTCTCATATGGAATGATACGGGGGTGAATGAGACATTGTTTTGAAGATAATTCGACATGCTTTGATAGAAAAATATCAAAAAATTCATGAAAAATCGTTTTGGATTTTAAAGTGATTTTTCAATTTGTAACAGTCGTGCTGCCAGTAGGGGACAAAGCAAAGCTGGGGATATTTCTTGTTTTCCTTATGTTTACGGGTGTATATTTGAGTCATTGACATCCGAACGTCCATGACTGACGGGAAAGAGTAGCATGAGCACCACAAACTCATTTGCAGAGCCCAGGAATAGTTTGGGACAATGAAACAGTTTGTTAATCATACCACTAAAGGTTTTGACTCAAAAACAAGGTACAAACATTTCGGGGATGAGTGTAGGATTATTTTCATTTCAAAATCAGAAGATTTGAGCTTGTTTAACCAAGATTCCAGATCTGGAAAACTTAATTTTCCCCAAG
>JBBYHK010000022.1:15610894-15625588 GCA_038382065.1 Adansonia grandidieri | reverse complement strand
TTTATGGCTTGCTCTAGACTTACTCCTATGAAAGGAAGAAATGATTGCGGTGAGTGAAACAAGCCTAAAGACTCTTTTTATATATAAAACAGATCCGCCTACACTGTAGCAGGTTTTCCATTCTAAAATGCTAATGCAGGGTAGAATACATGTATTACTTTGATTTCCTTATATATCCAAACTATTATAGCAAGTTTTTTTATCCTAAAATGCAAATACATAGTGGAATACGTGCATAATCAAAAATGCTAATAAACTTTGCCTTGAAGATAATTTGGTATTTAGGCTGTCATAGAAATAGTTTTTTTCCTTCTTTATTGTTTCCTTATAAACTTACCTTGTAAAAGAGATTTTGTTTTTGAAATTCTTAATCTACTCATAACCTCCCAATCTCTATCTATTTTCTTTTTTATTTTCAGTTCCTAATCTGCCTACGACCCCTGTATCCCCAAGGAAAATATTACGTGCTTAACATTTCTCGAATTTACAACCTTTAAGAGTCTACCAGCAGTATCATACTATCTAAACTCGTATGCATTTAGCTTCCAATCTTTATCTAATTAACTCAAGATATTAAACGTTTAAACTCTGTCGAACTCACAATGTTTCAGAATCTGTTAGTAGTCTGCTTGCCGCTAATACTCAGTTTGCTTGTAATTAAGAGGGTATTAAAAGCGAATAAGTGGCTCCAAATAATTGAACAATTTTCCATTTTGGGAAATCGAATGTTCCATAATGTTTCTTGACCTGCAAACACTCTGGCAAAAAAAAAAAAAAAAACTCGGACACACCATGTCATTCTTTCATATTTGGAACCCTAAGAAATATATCCATGTATGTCAATTAACTTTTATGAGCACCGGAAATGAGTAAGATAACACTGCCATATTGTTTATTTTTTAGCGTCGGCTTTGCTTTGCTGCAAATGAGATTACTATGCTGGAATATTAGGGTGATGGTTGCAGTTAAATGTAGGGTTTTGAGAAGGCTACTGATTTCATATAAAGTGGAGATGTTGCTTATTCAGGAGGCTATGTTGGAAGTAATTTCTTAGCATCAGGTTTCAAATATTTTGGATAATGAGAATTTTGATTGGATTTTCTCTGCATCGTCTGGTCATTCTGATGTTTACTAATGATCTGCAATAAAGTAGCTTTTTAACGGGGGCGTATACTTTAATCACCAATAGGATGCTGGGGGTTAAAAGGAAAATGGTCTCATTGCAACTTCGAATTCGAATGACATTTGCAATGTCTATGCGCCTTGTGATGCAACTACTGAGAAGGATCTCTCAGACGGAAATTTTGAACCTGAAAGAAGTAATGGCTGGAAACTGGCGTGTGGCTAGTGACTGCCGTAATGCAGGTGCGCATTTACTTGCGGAAGAGGGATTTCATAAAGCTAAGCAACAAGAAAATAGCGCTTACCAAATTCTTTAGATCATGAAAACAGGTAATTCACTGATTCTAGAATGGAGAGGTTGTAAACAGGTGTAACGAGGGTAATTGCTGCAGAAATGAGGTTTATAAAATGATTAATATTCGCTTGAAGATTCATGGATCATCTATTCAAATATTCTGCTTCACATATCATTGCTTAATTATACCAAATAGTGAAGCAAACTGAGCATGGGAAGACGATGCATCTTAATTTATTACCCGAAAATAGACACTTTGTGTACAATCACCATCAAAACCAGCAACTAAAACATCTTAATTAACAACTTAATTTTTATAAATTGTCTTGCCGTTATTGGAGTGTTCATATTCAACAGAGGAATCTCCTCCAAGAGGGCAGTGTGGACTAGGAATGGTGGCAGAGTGAACAAACACAAGATCCTCTGCTTAGCCACAAGGGAATCAATTACAATGCCAACTACTAAAGAATTGAACAATATAAACAAAACCATAAAAGGCCAAAACAAATATAAAACCGACATATAACAATTTCCATCATCCATGAAAGGAAGATTTGATTGAATCGACAATAGCAAATCACAAAAATAGAAAACTAATCCACAATTTAGCAATTCAATTTATGAAATCCAGGCATCAATATCTTCACCCCACTGCTTGTCCCTCATCAATGAACAAGGAATTGAGAATCCTGAAGTAAAACGCGGTAAACAAAAATTCAAGAAGTCAAGAAAAAAATGAAAACCAGAATCAACAAAAATAGCGATATTAAGAATGAGCTCATTAAACAACAAAACTCATGATATTAAATTGGAATACTTCACTCTTTTGAATTCCCCAACGAGTCACGCTTTTGAATTCAGTTGAGCAATGCTACATGACCCATCTTTTTTCCCCAAATTTTATCTCATCTAAAGGGAAATCACCATCTCAGATGACAATTTCATAAAAAACAAGGAGATCACCATCTGGCGACTTCCTTTCTTATAACTGCAGATGTCGGGTCGTTAAGCATATTTGTTAATTTATATAAATGCATGTCAGTTTGTCTTAGCCTACCACAACTAGGGGAGTAAGAGATGTTCAAGTCAGTTCATACTCAAGGCATCAGTTCAACCAAAAAGAAAGAGAAGCAAGATTAATTCCTCCATAATTCTTCACTCCTGAGATAATTCTAATCTAAACAAAAACTAGACTATGCAGCACTAGCTACAATTGAATCAATCCTAAGGATTTCGATTAGATGAATTTTAGCCTGCAAACCATCTACTCGTCTTTAGGATAATCCTTTTGCCTAGGCCGAAAAGAAATGATAAAAAGATTGACCATAAAAACAGAGGAAAACAGAAGAGAGTTAAGAAGAACACGAGGCAATATAGAATACCTGTTTTGTATCCATTTACTCGTGTTTTTGTGGTGAAACTATCTCTGATCTGAATAACAAAATGTAAATTAGAACTGAAAGATGGAACCAAGAAAATACCTAATCAACTGAGGCAATCAGATTTACGGTGTCCAAACTTCCCACAACTGTAACACTTTCCATTAAACTCTCCTCTTGAACCATCCCTTGAACTACTCTCTTCATCATCATGACGCCTTCTGAAAAGCTCCTTCAAATCCCCAGCATTCATCAACTTCGCGCAAATATTATCCATCTCCAACGCTTCCTCATCTGTACCCAAGTTCATAGAGATCGACGTCAATACATCTTCCCACGACTCAGGTAAACTCTCCATCAAAGCCACAGAGTGAAACTCCTTAGGCAGGTTCAAACCTTCCAACTCCAACTCCTTAGCCATAGCATTCATCTGGATAATGTGCTGATTAATACTCGTCCCTTCCTGCATTCTGTGATCCTTGTATCGACTGAGAAGCCTAAACCGTTTCGCCGCTGAAGGCCTCGTGAAATACATGGTGAGAGCGTCCATCATGGACTTGGCCGTCTCGTGTTTGCGATACGTTATAGAAAGGTTGTCATGGAGAGTTTCTAGGATGATGTAGCGAGCCTTGAAGTCGTCATTAACCCATTTGTCGTGTCGGGCGACGTCGTCAAGGTTGCCCTTGGCGGGTTTTGGTTCTGTTAAGACATAATTAACTTTATTGTCTTTCAGGACAAAATCTAGCTTGGTTTTCCAGATATGGAAGTTGGTGCCTTCGTAATTCAGCCTGCAAGTGGTTTTGAGTTCTGGGTAAATGATGTCAGACAGAGTTAAATCGTTCATGGTCGAAGTGAAAGCTTTGCGAATTGTTTGTGTGAGCGCAGAGCAGTCATCAAAAAGAGTTATTTATACTTCTATAAAGATCGTGGAGGTTAGGGCTCTTCCACTTCTGCAGTCCGCCAATCCACTTTCAAATGGGAAAGTGCTCATTCGGATAATTGAGAATTCTGACTTTTGACGGAGAGGCCAACCCCTAAATTTTTTTTTTTTTGTTCACCTATTTATCATTTCCTAGCACCATATTTTTACTAAATAATTTTCCAACGCGATTTTTATTGAAATTAAAAATAATGTATTAATTAAAAAAAATTATTTATTAGGATATTGTATGAAAATGCATAAAAGGAAATTAAATATTTATTATTTACGTTAAATAAAGAAATTCCCTTACTTGTCACTTATTTTTCTCTTAAAAGCGCCTTCCCTTATAGAAATTTTAGAATGAAATTATTTATTGGGACATTGTATGAAAAGTATTGGTGAATTTCTTCCAATTACTTATCCAAAACACATTTTAAACACCAATTCCAATAATCAGTTCAAATGCAACTAGAAAACCACCCACTACTGCTATGCTGCTGCTTCTACTACCCATTAACCCTTTAAAATTCCAAAATTACTCATAAGGACATAGCAAGACGATGCATTGCATGAAGCGGGCGCTAGATCATAACCGTCCTTTTCCAGTTCTTTACTAAAAACTAAAAAAGGTCCGGGTTTGGACTTCAATGATGCAAATCACAATTACTGCAATTATTTTCAGGACGGTAACTTCATCATTTCCCGCCTACTCAAGAAAGTTATACTAGTACTTCTTGACTCCTATCAAGAGGCCAACGTACAACACTTCACGAGATTCTTGAGTATTCTTACAGTCCCATTGAATCTGCTAAACGATGTTGTAATGGAGGTGTGCATTTCCTTGTGAAGAGGGATTTCAAAAGAAAAATGGAGCTTGTCAAATTCAATAGTTCATGAAAAAAAAAAAAAAAAAGTAACTCACTGATTCTAGAATGAGGAAGGAGTATGATGGTAGTTGCAGCAGAAACGAGGTTAATAAAAGATGAATGTTGGTTTCAAGATTCACGGATGATCCTGTTTACATATCCTGCTTCACCTAGCATTGATTAAGGTTACCAAATTTGAAGCAAACTTAGCATGAACGAGATGCTTCTTATTATCTACCAAAACAAAGACATTGATGTGCTATCCTATCGTGGCTCAAGAAGAAGCCTCTCCGTTTGTTTGTACTTAAAAAACAGTTACAACCAAAACCAGCAAATAGAACTGTACTAAGATGGAGGTCCTAGAACAGTATACAGGCTTTGTTTCACATTTGTTCATGGCTGAGACCGATAGTTGAGAACGAACTTCTGCTTAATCAAATACTTCCCAATCTTGCGTTATTCTTGTAGAGGATGGTAAGGGGGCCGGGGCAGGGGCAGTCAGGCTTCCTACATCAGACTCAAATATCTCCCATTTGGTAGTCACTGACTCTGCATTGCAACTACTGCTGAAGGGATTAGAGTTTCTAGCCCTTAAATTGTCTAGGGTATCCACAAGACCTTGGACACGACAAACCTGTGCAGAAAAAGTGAAAAGGCAATGTTTCTCAATTACCATTCTAGAAAACACATTAAATTGGTAAGATAAAGATATCATTCACTCTTGTAATTCAATGAAGAACTTAGTCTCAAGATTAAAATGCAAAAAAAAAAAAAAAAAAAGGAAAAAAACCTTGTAGTTCTCAGTCATATCAAGGAAGGCGGTGCTAAGCCAGTGTAAAGTAAACAATTGTAAGGGTGAAAATGGCTGTATGCAGCCAGATTGATCAATTGCAAACTCTCTTTTGTTCGCTACTTTAATCGAAAAAAAAAAATCTACTTTTTCCTTCTTTATTATTGCTGTTTGGATCAGATCCAAGAATTCTAAAGCCAGAACCACAGACGAGGTTCACATGTGACATGATTAACCAACCGTTTCCAAGCAGGATGGATTCTCATTTCTTATTATTCATCTGCATAGAACTCCAAAATTAAAGATTCCAGGCCAAGGACAGCTTAGCTAAGTATAAATCCACCAAACTTACTGGCAACAAGCACAGTTATTTCGTTTGTCCTAGAAGGGTATAATAGAGCAATGAAGGATTAAGAACCCATCTATGTTGAATTGTTCTGCATAATTCACTCAGAACTTTCGAGTCACTGATAGCTGGTGTGGGCTGCAACTCATATGCATGTCAAGTTTTCAATCATTTCAAAAAAAAAAAGGCTTTCACTTTCCAGCAACATTGTGCTGGTATAAAACTTGAAAATTACACAGTAGCTAACTTGTGTTTCTGCGGCGCGTGAAAAAGCAAACCATCGCTTTTAAACCAACAGAAAATTCTAACATGATTATTGTAAGTTCCTCGATTGTCTGGAAAATGTCGGTCAGGTTTCAATAAAGACCATCATTAAAATGGAATTAGAGAATATTAAAAAAAAAAAAAAGTTTACGATAGCAAGTACAACTAGATAATCACTAACCTCAGCCCGCCTCTGGACTTTGGCTTCTCCATCAGCCTCAATTGTATCCAGTTGCAGCAATTGCACCATGAGCAACTCTGTCAAGCCAAGGAATTCCTTTTCAGCAACCTTGGTATCCCCACGAACAATTGCCTCCAAGGCAATAACCTTTACAAAAATAAAATAAAATCCTCAGTAGGTTGAAATGTTTCCATGTTGTAAACTGAAAAATTAGTTTCTCTTTTCAATGGATGCTAACCTTCTCAGAGAGTTTATCAACCTCTGCTCTGACCTTAGCAACCTCTTCACAAGCTTTTAGTACACTTTGATTTCTTTTCAGCTCCTCAAGCTTCCTCTCTTTGCTAGCTGGATCCTCTAAAAGTACCACCTTTGACATATCTTTCACTCCTACCATATGCAAACTTTCCTCATCATCCTTTTCTTTTCCTTGGAACAATAGCCTCTGCTCCTTCGGTTCCAAACCGGTTTCTTGCGCAAGAACCCTTTTCAAATCCTCTTCAATTTTAATCAAAGCCGGTAATTTAGCATCAGTTTCATATCGTACAACAATGTAAGGAGCGGACAGCCTATCCTTCGCTCAATCTGGTTGCTAAACTCTGACCCACCAAAACAGTGAAGCCAAGTCCAGCAATCCATGAAAGAACCAAAGTAAATGCACAACAGAACACATACAGACAGAACTGGTAACCATGATTAAAGATCATACTCAAAAGACCAAATTTTGACATCCATTGGATCATGATGGTGGCCGAAAAGCGCACGTTTGGAGACAAGATAAAAGCTGAAAAATTTCCTCAAATTCATATACCAATTAAGAACAAAAGACAGAAGATTTGAGAAACCGACATAATGGAGATCAAATACCAAAATGGAAACGCAAAGTTGGTAAAAAGAGAAAAGTGCAATGCACTTGCTTGAATTCAATAATACCCTTTTAAAAAAAAAAAAACCAAGAAAGCCAATCTTCCACAAAATTTCAACAGGGAAGACAGAAGTAAAGCAAGAAAATATAAAGAAATGATTACCAAAAGTGGATTGAGCAGGCACAGTAATATCATGGTGATAAGAACCATGAGAAACTTTGATCTTGATCGTAGGTCCAGAAGAAGCATCCCCCATGTTCCTCTTTTGAACAAGCATGCCACCAGGCCTAAGCTCCCACTCTATCTCACCTTTAACCACATTGTTTGCCACCCTTTTTGAAAGTGAAAATCTTTTCATAGTCAGATAATGAACTCTCAGTACCATAAAATGTAAAAGGTGGAGTTGGTTAGAGAGGTATGAGTTTGAGCTAACTGCAATGGCTATGCCTATGGCTAAACTAAAAAGGATTGAGTACGCAAACAAAAAAGACTTTCAGACAAAGACTCTCCAACGAAACCTTTTTTTAGATTTAGCCGATGGCCAGCTTCAAACTCGTGTGTGCGTCTTGTGTACACTGTTTTTTTTTATTACATGTACATGTAATATCATGATTTTGATCAAAGATATTAAATAATGAAGTTGGCAAAAATCCCAAATCAGATGGAGCGTAAATGTGACTGGTGGGGGTCCATCAGATGAGAATTATATGATCGAATGGGCTACCTTTCTACGGGGGAAAAAAGTTTTTCACATGATGTTACTGATGGAACCGTATGGTCCCGACGCTCTCACTTCAGAGTTCAGGGTGTCCTTGATTGGTTCAGTGAAGTTGAACCTTTTGAGTGGAGGATAATTCTACAGGGAATTTATGAAAGTGGAAAGTGGAGAATATCCTCAGTTTTATGAGATTCCCAATTCTCTCTTCAAATAAGATTATTCCAATTATTTTTGGTGTGCACAAGGCACTAGTTATGTGATCCACCCTTTGATTACGATGGGCAAAAATGGCAAACTAAGGAATCTGAATTTTTTATATTTTACTAATGAAGAATTATGTCTGTTTATAATATAGTTCCTTGAGGCCTAATCGAATGATAAATAAAGCCTCCATAAAAAATATGGTACTTTTTCCAAAAAAATAAAACATACATGTAGTACCTTTTTATATCGGGGATTGAGGTTGTTTGGACTAAGGATTTTGTACTTAAATAGGAAGTAACTACATTATGCCTTAATCATAAAGAAATAATCATAAAGAAAAGGTCTCATTTAAGACTTCTAAAGATTGTGCAACTATTAGTCAAATAATTCTCTAATAAAAAAAATTGAAGACCTATAAAAAAGGAAGCAAAGGATGGTACCTAATTTGCTTAAAAGGTGTTTTATTCTTATCTACACGTCAACTATTTTTTTTTCTTGGATTAAAATATTTATTTTAGTCAAATAATCAATTACTCTATTTTATTTTGTTAGGGATGGGAAGTGGTTTGTGCTTATCACATAAGGCAAGGAAAGTGTAAGAATGCACTGTGACCATAATTACTAATTAGTTGTCATAGAAATAATTTAGGTAACTAATTAAAATTTTAAAAATTATTTCATTTGTAAAGTTTTTTAATTTGAAGTTAAAGGGTTGACATATATTTTATTTAAGATATGTTTTTTAAAATATTAATATAATAAAAATATTAAAATATTTTAATTTTATTTGTAAAATTTAAAAATTCTTTGGAATAAATGTATGGAATAATATTATTTTTTTGAAAGACAGGTGAAGTGGAGCCTTTGATGTTGAAGAATGGGGGCCAGGCAGAGGACCATTCTGGGCCTAGCAAGACTTGCAAACAATTTTCTAAAGCTAGTGGTAAATTTGACCCACAGAGATTTATAAAATGTTTAAAGGCTGAGGCCCACATTTCATTGTACAAGTTTGAAGAAAATGAGAGAGTTGGGTCCATTTTTTGTCTTGTTATTTCGAATTAAGCCCTAATATATCAAGGTTGGCTATTTCGAATTAAGGATACCGATTTAGGGTGAAGGTTTGTCAAGAATTTCACTAAGGATTTATAATTTACGCACGAAAGGAGATTTTTGGTAGTATGATTCGAACCAAAATCTTATAAGCAAAAAATTGGAGCCTTACCAATTATTAAAATGCCAAACGACAATATTAAAAGCATAATGAATTATAAACCCATTTTTAATGCTTAACATAATCCTTACCTAATCATACAAAATGCAAATTACAATTCTAATAGTTATTTAAACAATAGCAATAATAATCATTAAAAAATATTTAAAATGACAAATGATAATATTGAAATAAAATGCTTTTTTTTTTATTATTTTTGATTATTTTCGATCATTGAAAATATAATGGAGTTTGAGTAACCTCATCTTCTTTCATTGATTATTTTCGATTTACAATTTGATGATTAGCTAATTTTTATTGAGATGTTTCTTTTTGTTCTATCTCCTCACCTATATAGACAGGAGGTATTTCTCATGTAGCAGTTTTATTGTTTTTTGGACAAATAAAAGTAACCACTTATACAAAATATATATATATATATATATAATGAGTTAAAATGTTTATTTTGATTAGCTTAATTTTTTTTCTATAACCCATATTTATATAGATTATAGATTATAAATATGTATAAAATTTTTTATATTTAAATTTAGAATCTATCATGATTTTCGGTAATATTTTTTACACTAAAGAAATTTATGTTGGGTTCAACAAGCAGCATCTAATATTCTGATTTATTCAATGAAGATAACCCTTCCGCTCTATATGTCTTTAAAATCTTCATTATACATTATATAAGTGGATTAATGGGTGCGTTTGTTAAGGAATTCCATCTTTAAATTATTAGCACAACAAAACCACATTGTTAACAGTTAATAAGTAAGTCAACAACTTTCGAATTCTATACCTTACGGTTATACGAACAATTATCTTCTTTTACTAATGGGCCTCTAATTGAACGGCATCAAATGTCAAAAACAACCCTTACCCTAAAGCCAATTATTTCCTACCCTCGTTTTTTCAAAGTTCAACCGCAGAGCGAAAATCGACTGCAGTTCTAAGACCCCCCGCCAACATATATTCACTGTCGAGAATTTAGCAAGGAAAATAAAAACAGGGTTAAAATTCTGCAGCAAAAAGGTTCATCATCGATGGCGAAAGATCAGTCAATCACCGTTTCAGAAGCTGTACACAAGATTCAGCTCCACCTCCTCGATGGAATCCAAGACGAGAAACAACTATTCTCCTGTGGTTCCTTAATTTCTCGAAGCGACTACGAGGATGTCGTAACCGAGAGGTCGATTTCCAACGCTTGCGGTTACCCTCTCTGCCGAAACCCCTTACCTTCCGAACCCCGTCGAAGAGGCCGTTATCGAATCTCTTTAAAAGAACACAGAGTTTACGATTTACAAGAAACCAACATGTTTTGCTCCGCTGATTGCCTGATTAATAGCCGAGCTTTTGCTGGGAGTTTACAAGAAGAGAGGTGTTCAGTTTTGAATCATGCGAAACTGAATGCGATTTTGAGCTTGTTTGATGACGTGCATTTGGACGATGAGGGTTTAGGGAAGAACGGGGATTTAGGGTTTTCGAATTTGAGGATTAAAGAGAATGAGGAAACAAAAGCCGGGGAAGTCTTGTTGGTGGGTCCTTCCAATGCTATTGAAGGCTATGTTCCACAAAGAGAATTGATTTCTAAGCCTTCACCTTCAAAGAATAGCAAAAATGGAGGTTAGAATTTTTTCCCTAATTATTCAAGTTATTATTTAATGGAAAACTTAATTATATTTAGTTTAACAAAGATTAATTTTTTTTTATTGCAGTGTTTGATTCTAGTAGTTCCGAGCAGGGTGATAGCAAAGGAGATTTTTTTCCTAGTAGTGAGATAGACTTTACTAGTGCTATAATCATGAACAATGAATATACCATTTCTAAGGATCCCGGTAGCCTTAGACAGAGTCAAAGAATGAAGCCCAGTAGCGTGAAAGAGGATTTTGTTATTAATGAGATGGACTTTACTAGTGAAATAATCATGAATGATGAATATACTGTTTCCAAGACACCCTCAGGGTCAAGACAGAATTGTTCTGGTTCCAAATTGAAAGAAGTGGAAGGAAAAGGAATTTGTAAAGACTTTGAGGAAAAATGTCTGATATCAGGATCGTCATCGGCTTTAAGGGAAAAGGATTCTAGCATTGTAGAATTGCCGTCAACTAAATATGTCTACCAGAGTGGTTTGGATACGATTAGTGCTGAAGCAGAGAAGGAAACCCATGCTGATAAGGCTGTAGCATCAAGGGAGACTGTGCTTAAATCCTCTCTTAAATCTGCGGGAGCAAAGAGACTTAACCGCTCTGTTACTTGGGCTGATAATACGAAAGTTGGCAATGCTCGGAAAGGCAATCTTTCTCAGGTTAAAGAAATTGATATTCAGAAAGAAGATTCCGAAATGTGTGGCAGAGCAGAAGCTGGTGATGATGATAATATGTTACGACTTGCATCGGCAGAGGCTTGTGCTATGGCATTGAGCAAGGCAGCAGAAACTGTGGCATCTGGAGATTCTGATGTCACTGATGCTGGTAGATTTTTTGTGTGCTTTCTTTGAATTATATGCGAATTCAAAATTATTCAAAATTTTAATGGTGTATTTTGAACTTCTGAGTTTGTTCATAACGCCATTTTTTGACAGTTTCTGAAGCTGGGCTTATCATTTTGCCACGTCCACTTGAAGCAGACAAGGAGGAGCAAATGAAGAATGTTAATACGCTTGAACCAGAAGCAGAACCTGAATCAGAAACAGCCTCTGTAAAGTGGCCAACAAAACCTGGGATTCCTAGCTCTGATATGTTTGACCCAGAGGACTCATGGTTTGATGCTCCACCAGAAGGTTTCAGTTTAACTGTAAGTCTTATAGACCCAACAACGGTGCCATATGATTTCTGCATTTTCTACTTATGTTGGTTGCTTGTGCTACTCTTTTTAATGTCCATCAGCTGTCAACTTTTGCAATGATGTGGAATGCGCTTTTTGAATGGATAACATCATCTTCTTTGGCTTATATATACGGGAGAGATGAAACTTGCCATGAAGAGTACCTATCGGTTAATGGGAGGGAGTACCCATGCAAGATTGTCTTACGAGATGGTCGCTCTTCTGAAATTAAAGAAACTCTTGCTGGCTGTATTTCTCGTGCTTTACCTCCTGTTGTTACTGCTCTCAGACTGCCTATACCAATGTCTACTTTGGAGCAAGGAATGGTACTAATTCTGAATGCATAGTTGTGAAATAGTTAATCATATTAATAAAATTGATGATAATTCTGTTTAGGAGCTTAAGGACATTGAACTGTTTTATCTGGGAGTTTTATTATAGTTGTAAGATCATATTTCAGGCATAACTGACTGCATATGCTTATTAATGAAAGCTCTTTTTACCAAAAGATTCCTTGCAGTTCCCGTAATGTTGAGTTGAGTTGCTTTTGAACGTTCTTTAAATGTGCTTTTATACAGGGTCGCCTACTGGATACAATGTCTTTTATTGAAGCGCTTCCAGCATTCAGAACGAAGCAGTGGCAAGTAATTGTTCTTCTCTTTATTGATGCGCTTTCTGTATGTAGAATACCTGCTCTCACTCCACACATGACTAATGGGAGGATGCTTCTTCACAAGGTGAGGCACTTAGATTGTAAATGTAGCCTATTGATATTATTTAATGTAAAATTATAAGTGGAATTCCTTCAGTCTTGTCTTAGCTAAAGCTGGATTTTATGTTTTTGTTGACACATGAGATGCAAATTCCAGTTACCATTGGACTGAATCTTCTTTCGAATTGCAAGCTTTGCTAGCTGTGGTAATCCGATTTTAGGCTGATCAGCATCTTCAACCAGTCCTTTTGCATTTGCATCTGGCATTGTTCACGTTGTTTGCAAAACTATCAACTAGAAGTATTTGTGATACACTCCTTTTGACTTTATGTATATCTTGCTAGAAAATGATCTTCTCTTGCTTCTTTTTATAGGACCAATTTACTCTCTGATTGCTCGTCCTTTGATGTGTTAGTTCAATAGATTTAAATAACTGCTGTTGTTGCATATATTGAAGAGATCACTGATTCAATACTTTATAAAGCATATAAAAAATGAAGGATGATGTTGTGTGGATTTAATTGTTTATTTTCCTTAGCTGGAAACAGTTTCTAGATTTGATTCCCTCAATTGATGGGAAAAACGTTCATTTTTGAGATCTTCACTGCTGTCTTTGCTGATTGCATAGGTGCTGGATGGTGCCCAGATAAGTATGGAAGAATATGAGGTTATGAAGGATCTCATAATACCACTTGGCCGAGCACCTCATTTCTCTGCACAGAGTGGGGCTTGACGTTAGATCAAAATCATTCCTCCAACTCTTGCTGATGGTATTTGGATAGCTTACATGGTCATTATTTTCTTTCCTTGGAAGTTGTCTAAAACTATTTGGTTTAATTATTCGGACGGATCGACAGAATCATTTTATTATTTCTGCTAATGATTCCAATCAAAAACCATTTTTTGGGCACAACAATAATTTATATTCTCAAATGATATTGGTGGGGTTTGCGGTCATTGTGGAAATTCATTTTCCTTACTATTATTATCTTACTCTCAAGGGGAAGAAGTTGCAAAATCTCATAGTCTCCAATCAATGCATTCAAAGGTGCACATGTACATCCCAAAACAGTAAAGTAGTTTGATTTACCAATGTGATGGAGTGGAAATATATATGTGCTTGTTAAAGGACTGAGTTATGTAGTATTTTATTTTATATTTAATGGGTTTAATTATAATTTTGAAATATATTTAGTATTTCTTTTTGGCAGATGCATTTAGGCTATTTTAGGTGATGTAGTTAATTTTTTTATTAATGATTATTTTTACTTTCTTTCCAGGTTTGCTTGGAGTGAAGGAACTATGCTAATAAAGTCGGCTGCATTTTCAAGGTTGAACGAGAGCTTTTACTGGAGTTTGGTTAAAGTGTCATTACCAGTTCAGGCTGCTGCTTGTTGAAATTTAATCTAATATCGATACTTGTAAAGTGATAGTGTTTCTTGGTTAGAAAAAAAATAAAAGAAAAAAATTTGAAGCTAGACAGATAATGGGAAATTGAATTTTAATAGAATTGCTAGGGCCAGTTGCAAATGCAGATACAGTTAATTCCACATTTTGGACTTTGGCTGCACAAATGTTTTTGTTGACGATGTTTAGACGCAGGGGAGGGGGAGACCATATGATTTAGCATTGGTTTATGAAGATAAAAGAAAGCTGTAATTGTGTTCGGAATATCATGGAAAGAATATTATGTATTATGTAATTAGCATATTTATGTCTTTTCTAGTGTCATCATAAAATTTTAACATGTTTATAATTAATTTTAGATATAGTTTGATGTCTTTGTATACTTATGTTTTGTATCATATTTTCAATCGTGTTTTAAATTTTTTTATTTGATAGTTTAAAATTATCAGAACTAAGTGAGCCTCACCTGATCTATAACAACATAACATTTAGGTCATCGGTCTGCAACTTTCCTGTTACGTTTCCATGTACTCCAAAGTCCAAATCACATCAAATTAGTTTTCCTCTGATTCTAATTTACCCT
>JBBYHK010000022.1:15591252-15602591 GCA_038382065.1 Adansonia grandidieri | reverse complement strand
TAGTCCACGTTCTCCCCGATGCTTTCGCCGCCCTATCCGACTGCCACGTCGCTTCTCGTCATCCGTGGAAAGATTTCCCCTTCGCCGGGCTGGTGACTTTAATCGGGGCTCTACTGGCTCTTCTTGTAGACTTGACGGCTAGCTCACACGTGGAGCACAGTCATAAGCCGAGCGGAGATTACTTACCGGTGGGAACACAGGATGCAATGGTGGGAAAAAAAGTGGGGAACAATAATTTGTCGAACGAGGAATTACTGAAGCTTAAGCAGAGACTGGTATCCCAGGTTTTGGAGATTGGGATAATTTTCCATTCGGTGATAATCGGGGTGACGATGGGGATGTCGCAAAATCAGTGTACCATCAGACCTCTGGTTGCTGCACTCGCCTTTCACCAGATATTTGAAGGCATGGGACTCGGTGGCTGCATTGCTCAGGTAACTCTCGGCCTCTCACCGAAAGAAAAAGAAAAAGAAAAACTGTACATTTACAATTGGCAAAATATGATATGGTGATTTTGAGGAACATCACTGTTTGATAGATTTGCGATTTTTTTTTTTTTTTTTGATGGGGTGGACCAGAGATAGCAAGTTTGATTCAATGGCTTAACGGGATGTTTCATTTTGGATTTGATTGCTTTGAAAAGTCTAAGTCAAAATAAAAATAAATAAATAAATCTTTTTTAGTTTTTTAATTACTCTTCATACGTGCTTAACTGGATTATGTAGGACTGAGAGTAGCAGATTGCTGGCCCTAAAATTATTGGATTTAACTATTTAATTATTCTATATGGAATAGTGGTATGGTAAGGAGTGATGAGTAGTTGTTTGGACACACATAGTAAGGAAACCATGGGACGCATTCATTGAGCTGACTGCTGAAAATTATTCAGTCTAGCTTTTTCTGACATGTGTCTTTTAGACTATACGCCCAACTAACTTTTTTTTGTGTGGTCCTTTCATTAATTAGAAATTGATAATCTTGTTGTCTAATATCTTAAAATATTTTTATTTAATACATTAAAAATAATAAAATTCTCAGTAACTGTATTTAATATAATTTTTTTATTATAAATTATATATTAACTAATTTTAAAAAGTAAACTCTGAAAATTTTACTAATTTTAGTGCTTTAAAGGGAAAAATGTTATATTAAGTCCATGCTAGTATTTTCTGATTATTGCAAATGTAATGGCGTTTAAATACATGAGATAATTAAAGATGAGGTTTTGTTAGAGTAATGGGACTTCATTTTTATATATATATATATATATATATATGCGTGCTTGCAAGATAAAGAGAACTAGAGTCTATAATTTAAATATAAAAGAAGATATGGATGATAAAAACGGATTTCAAAAGTTGAGATAAGTTGCTAATGCCAATGATCCATAGTCCGTATTATCTTTAACTTGTTCGCACTGCTTTTTTGCATTTTATCCTTAAAATAGGCATCCCTATCAATTTTTCCTTTTTATGAGAAAAATGAATTTCTATACATGACAGTTGTTAAGAGTAAACTTAAAGGAAGAAACCCCTTTATCATCTTGTAGTACTTACGCTTAATTAGTGAATTTTTTCCTTTACTTTCCTTTCTTTTAACATGAAATAAATAACAATTTTAGGGATGGGGTTATGTATTTTGGTGTTTCAACTTGATGGTTGCTCCTTAATAAATTTTTTTTTTTTTACTGAGAAAGAAAATTTTGACAATCCATGTTTTTTTTTTCTTTACTTTAAAATGTTGGGAGTAATTCTCTTTATTTGTCTGTATTTTTCATATATATAAATATATATATATATAAGCTTTATGATATGCTTGAAACATAGAACAAAAAGTATGCATATAAAAACAGAAAAATTATGCATATTTGTACTGGATGAACTGAGGATTGTGGGTTGTGATTGATTTCAGGCGGGTTTCAGCTTGGGAACAGTGGCATACATGTGCTTTATGTTTTCAGTGACGACCCCGATGGGAATAGTGTTGGGAATGATAATATTTTCAGTGACGGGATACGATGACAGTAACCCTAATGCATTGATAATGGAAGGTCTACTGGGTTCTTTGTCGTCGGGTATACTCATTTACATGGCTTTGGTTGATCTCATTTCTGCCGACTTCTTCCATAACAAATTGATGGATTCAAAAACTTGGTTGAAGAAGGCTTCATTCATTGCCCTAACTCTTGGCTCTACCTCTATGTCAATCCTTGCAATTTGGGCTTGAAATCTTGTATTTATATCTCTTTAAAGTAAAAATACAAATTTCGTATCATCAAATCAAATGGCGAAGGCATGGAGTAGATTAATGTATGCATGTCATATATATATATATATATATTGTCACTTAATGCTGTTAGAAAATCAAATTACAAACATATCTCTCAATTAGTATTTTAATGATCTGAATTTAATTTTGACAACGACAAATATATATATATATATATATGTTTATAATTTATTGTGTTTAATAATCCAATCAAGCAAGATATGCGAGAGGCTGAATGCTTTTGTAATCGTGTGAATACCTTGCGTTGCGTGTGTGTGTGTGTGTGTGTATATATGTATATATGTATATATAGTGACAATCAAGTCAAAGATAGAAGTCTACTTTAAATCGATGGTGAGACTTGGTATATATGTGGTGGAAGAAGCGTGTAATCCACTCTGCAATTTTTCTTTAACTTCTTTGATTTCCTAGCGATGATTCCATTAAGAAAAAGTAAAGGTGAACGTGCCATATCTGAGACACGAGAACAAAAAGAAAGCTATTGAATTCATAAGTAAACTTGCTCGTATGCGTTACAGCAATATACGTGGACAGAGATTTCTACGTCTCTTTCTATATAAGAAATTTTCAGTGTCTTGGTTTTTTCCTTTTCCTAACTATAGTAGATATACAAGTTTATCTTAACTCTTAGAATTTTTTTTATCAAATTATTTAAAATTCATTTTTGATACTCTGAAAATAAAATTTTTCAATTTCACAAGTAAGTTAAAAGATTATAACACATTCCATTCCTTTTTAAATTAGTCTTTTTACCTTTTTTTTTTAAAAAAAAAAAAAAATTATGTGTGACCATATTAATTTCACATATATTGATTTATATGCATTTTTTATTTTGAAAATTTGGAGAGTCTAATACTGCAAATTAAGTGTTAAAACATGAAACGAGAAAATCTAAGAAACAAAGGAAATGTTCAAAGTCCGTTACAGCAACACCTTTTTTAAAGTTTTATTTATCACCATCACTTAATTATTTGGTGTACGAGTTTATGGGATATAAATAACATAATAAAATAAATCCTAATGATTAATTGCATTTTGTATTAACAAAATTAATACATTAAGTATTCACCAACATATAACAAAAATATATGTTCACACACATATTTATCCCCATTTTTTTCTTATTTGCTATTATCTTTTCAACTAAATTTTATATTTAGTAATACAAAATTCATTAGTAATTTACTACTAAACTGGTATTTCTCCTCATTGTCCTTAAGGTTCACTCATGGAAAGAGATTATACGTAGTACATAAACAAGCGGAGGTAAAGTTCGAATTTCGTTTTTTTGTAATTAAAGTAATTTAATAAATTTTTGCAGCTAGGTCCAGTAGCTCAGTTGGTCAGAGCGTTGGTTTTATGAGCCGAAGGTCCCGAGTTCGAGCCTCGCCGGGACCAATCTGGCTTTTTATAGAAGAATTTTCTTCTAATTCTACATATTCAAATAATGCTTTTAGAAATTAGAATACACATTCAGCTGACCCTAAAATGCTAGTCACAAGCAAGAGAGAAAAACCATACACCTCGTGAACATAATGATCCAAGATTTATTGCTAAGCAAGAAAATATAAAAACTAATTGAAGAGATTTTCATTTTACGCTTGTCATGTCATCCTAATGCCCTCTTTCTGTTGATAGTTAGAAGTTTTAGCACCCTCTCTTTGTTCACATCAAACGTAAAAGGACCTTTACCTTCTCTTGTATACTTTAAACTACTCATTATAAATGGAGTTAGACATAATAGATCATACCTACTTCTAGCAAAGAAGTATGAGGCACATTCAAGATCACATCAGGTTCTCTGCAATTCTTGCTCAGAAATGTGTATACCACATTTATGGCAAATTTCTTAGCAAGGGAAGATGATTTCTTTGCCTTTGCATAAGAATGTCCTAGAATAAAAGCCACCCCTGATTCTTTCGCTTTCAGTATCTGCAGCGACTCATCTTTAAGGGGACAACTTCCCGAATGCTGCATGCTATTTTTTGTCTGCAAAATATTATCACAAGACTGCTCCATGTTATTCTTGCACTTTGAATTTGTTAAAATATGATCTTCAGCATCAAAATTTTGAATATCCAAGTTTCCCAACTCTCCTCCAAATGATATGGAAGTTGTTTTCAAAGTAGTATCATCTTCGGCTTCCACAAATTGTACTATTCCAGACACCAATCTGTTTTCAAAATCATAGTTTTCTTGCTGCAGATCTTTGTAACCATACCTGATGATGCAACGGAACATGCAGTACTCCTTAGGACCTACCCGACTAATGACCAACCGGTCTTTTTCACTAATGTGTGGAACTTGGATAGATTTGACGCAAACAAAAACCAGCACCTGATGGAATGCAGGTAAGTTTGTGACAAAGTGTCCAAAAACAGCTGGAACCCCAGATACTAGATTAGTGTAAATAAGACCAATCCCAGGGACCCTTACAATGCCAAGGCTGGGACCTAAAGACACAATCCTATTCATTGAAACCTTGTTCTCCACGTCAAATTCATGCTTTTTGGTCATTCCATAGTTCCATATATACATTATAGCCATAAAAATGAAAGAAAGCGCAAGAGGAATCCAACCCCCTTCCGGAATCTTGTAAACAGATGCTGAGATGTAAAGCAATTCCATTGATCCAAAAAACACTAAGAATGCAACTGCAATAAGTACACTTTGCTTCCAGACGATTATCATCACCAATGCCATCAAGCAGGTTGTCACAAACATAACTGTAGTGACTGCCAGACCTACAAACCCATCAAAACAATCGAATTTCATTTGTGTACAACTATCTATATCCTAAGAGGAATGAACAATATTTATGCATATAATCAGTGGCTGAAAAATATTAAATCAATACCATATGCGTGACCCATCATGTTGGTGTCTCTCAATCCTATTGTCACAGCTAAACACAGGCACATTAATATCCAGTTGACCTCTGGAATGTATATCTGCCCATATATTTTACTTGGAAGTGTGAACGATTTTCACAAAGGGGAAGCAATTCAGTGCACAGCACTGGCTTATAATGGAGAACGTAGCTGATATTACAGCTTGACTTCCAACAACAGCAGCAAAACTGGCCACAATGAACACCGGCCAAAAAACAGCTTCTGCATGGGAAATTTTTTTAAAAAAAAAAATCCTTATGGGAAGCAAAACCTGATGTTTTCAATTTCATACTTAGCTTAGCTCTTGCCTGGTATGGCCTTATAGAAGCTTCTCTGGATATCTTCATGGTGCTTAGAGAGGAAAGCAGCCTCACCCATATATGCAAGAACCAAACAGGGATATACGAGAAATGTGAAGGCTACCTACGATGTCAATGACAGGTGCTAGATCTGATTAGATCAAGTTTGAGAAAAGCAAGAACGAGACATTCTGATTCATTAACAGTTGCAGCCTGATGTATCAATTGAAGTTTAAAGTTTACCCTTATTGACAGTGAAGAGAAATGTCCCAAATCAGCAAACATTGTCTCCACACCTGAGAAAATTTTGAGAAGATGCTTGTCTCAACTTTCATGGATTCTTTTGTGAAGCAAGTAAACCATACTAATTGCCGGGAGGTACCTGTGATCGAGAGTACCACTCCTCCTAATGAGATCCATCCCTCTGTGCCTGTGCTCTTAAGGAACTTTAACATGTAAACTGGAGAAAGTGCACGAAATATGTGTGGATTCCACCTAAATATATTATATATTCCAATGCTGCTGATACACAGAAGCCATGCTGCGACAATTGGAGCAAACATGAAAGCAACTCTGTTTGTTCCATGATGTTGGAGTGAGAATAGCCCCACAATGATGACACATGAGATCAAAACAACATAATCTGGAGCAAAATGGTAAGAACATGAGCATCAACAGAATCTAATTGTTTTTGCAAAATAAAATTTTTGAACAGAATAATTAAGAGGCTGAACATACTCTCATGGAGTGCTGTGACCTTAAGCCTGATGCCTGAAACTGCTGAAAGAACTGAAAGGATGAATGTATACAAATCTATGTAAGAATATCTTTTTTCCTACTTAATTGATATTCAAAGGATGAAATTATAACTATGTTTTGAAAAACTTAATGCTTTCAATTAATAAAAGAAGAATTATTGGCGAAGGTTCAAATTATCAAACCTCCAAAAAGGGGAGGAAAAAAGTTGGTCTCATCTCTCATGTCATTTTACGTTGGAACAATGGTGTTTCACAAATTCAGGTTATAGAAGGTGCAAAGCAAGACTGATGAAGTAGATGTATAGCTGAGATACAGACTACAGAGGCTAAACTACACCCGGCTACCTGATATTGTAGGTGTAAGTACTCCGTCGCCAATTGCCATACAGGTTCCAAGAAGAACCAAAATGAACAACCCTTTACGAAATCTAGAATGTTTCTCAAAGAATGACTTGAGAACAGAGCTCTGCCATGTCTCCATGGATCCATGTGTTACATATGCAGACAAATTTTCATCTGTGGCTTGCTGATTAGGTAGAATGCTTAGTCTCGCGTGCCGGCACAGCAGGGAATACAATGCAAAGGTACCACCTAAGTAACAATTGAAAACCTGAAAATATGATAAGCTGCCTTTCTTTGTTGTTCTAAATGGAGTCAAAGCAGAAAGAGGGAGAGGGATTTGCATCAGGTACACAGAAAGATAAAAATTACCCCCAGCCTAACACTTGTTCTCAAGTTCTTAGCCTTAGAATGGTATTTCTCAATCAGGTTACAATCGAAATTCTAACTGAAAATGGCGAAGATTTGTTATCAATTATAATATTATGTTAACTCTTTTCAAAGCAATTGTATTTCTCAGTCAAAATGTCATTAAAATGCTACAGGTAGCATTAAAAACTGCATGGTCTATAAAATAATTTGGGAAAATTGAGGTACAATTATTCAATTATAAGGGAATAAGAAAGCTGACCTTCACCATTATCATCGGCGGACATCACAATCAAAATATATTTAAAGAGAGCAATGAGAGTGAAAGTCCAGAAGATGAAGGAAAAAACGCCGTAAATCTCCTCATCATTCTCATGAAGGCTCAACTTCCCTGAGAAGGTGGTCTTGTAAACATAGAGAGGAGAGGTGCTGAGGTCACCATAAACGACTCCAAGACTTTGATAAGCTAAAGTGACCACGGTCATGCAAGATGCCTTCCTCAAGTTCTGACCCAGAAATTAAACCAAAATTATATGTATCAGTCAGCAAATTCAATGGTGGTAATACCCCCATACCACACCAATAAAACGAGTAGAAAGATAAATGAGATAAGCAGGACTATCAGAAATTAACTTCCTGCACTGAAACCGGAACTCCATAAAATTCATGACTTTATTCTATCTCAGCGGCCTAGTTCCACATTAATAAAATTGTTGTTTATGGTAAATATCTGTTCCTTGTATTCACCATATTGAATCCGTTAAGCTGAATGCTAAATGCATAAAATTTCAGGCTGGCATTAGACATCACAGAGAGCTAGTCAAGTGAGTCTCTGCTTGAAAATCAAAATTTCAGTCAAAACTGAGGGACAAATTTTATCCAGAAACCATAAAGAGCCTGGTAATGGTAAATCATAAGCAGGTAAGCAACTGGTGATTTTCCATTAGATTCCCATTCACATTATACTCAGTGTTTACAAATTCTACTTTCAAAGCCCACGCTGTATCTTATAAATAAGCATTTTACTCATCAATAAAAAAGAAATTAAAAAAGATTAAAAAAAAAAAAGCCTCATCTACTAGAAATAACTATCACTCAGAAGCTCAAAGAAAAAACCAAGTCTGGGAAACACAGAGAGGCAGGGGCGCAAGAAAAAGAACAGATAATGACTGCATCACATTTCCTTATCCTTTTTGGATAATAAAGACTACAGGTTGAACTAGCAATGGCTGAAGCCAAAGGGAAAAAGGTTTGTACCTGTTGAGATATTCCCTGTTCTAAAAATTCCTTTGATGGATTCACCATGACTACCAAAGAGAAATAGACAGAAGAGGAGAGGAGAGGAAGATAGAAGATCAAGAGTCAAACGGAATTGGAAGAGCAGCAAAGCAAACCCTTTTAAAGAGAGAATATAAAGAAGTAGAGAATTAGAGAGAATGTAGGAAGTAAGCAGTAAGTAATAAGTAGCGAAAAGGCAAGGCAAGTGCTGTGTGCGTCCGAAGAAGTTGCAAAATGCATTCAATGCTGTTTATCTCACTCACTTTTTTATAGGGCAACTACTTATTTCAGTCTAAGCTTTGAAGTTGTGCTAGTAATAATCTTAAAAAAAATTGACAACAAAGATAAAACAAAAAACTACACCAGAAATAGAATCATAAGATATAATATATCTTTTCCAGGGAATCATTGATAGTTTCCTGCAATTGATTTTTTTCTTACAATCTCAATAGTTCTACTGTTTTGGGCGAATTCATTTAGCGTTAGTTTCAATTAAATGGCTCCCTCTCCCTTATCCAGCATGAAAACTAAAAACTAAAAAATAACAATAAAATAAATATTTTTGTCTAGTGAAAGATTCTTCAGTCATACTGATAACTGGCTTCATTTATTTCAAAGCTGTCTCCTGCTCCAACCAATCATAAGTAACAAAGCCATTAGATTAGAGAGTATAAATGCAAATTTAAAGCTGCAGAATTTGGTTTTAAAATTTGTGATTTGTGACTGACCAATAAATGGTAGCATATAATTAGAACGTAGATGTCATATTTAACACTATCTCCTAGTTTATGAGGGAAAAAGACGTCTTTGCTTTACATTTTCGATCAAGCTGGTTCAAATGGTAAAAATGATTTTTTGCTTAAAAATTTTGTGCAAGATAGTGTCAAGGTATCGAGTATACAAGGCATATATATATATATATATATATATATATATATATATAAAGGAAATACAACTTCCCAGGGAAAAAAAAAATCATCTTTTGATGTTCTTTTTCTTTTTTTTTTTTTTCTTTTTTAACTGGTTTTGTCTCATGTTCAGTTTCAGCATCTTTTTCTTCGAATAGCTTGACTCTTAGAGAAGCACAAATCTTATGCTTGGGCATCACAACCTTATTAAAGTAACAACCTAGTCAAGTTGTCATGAAAGTTCCACGAATCAGATATAGGGTTCCCGTGTAACTAAAATGATGGACATCAAGAAATTGCTGACTACTGGATTTGGTTAAAAATACGTTAAACATGTTAAACTAAAAGGCCGTTTGAAATCAAAAGTAAGTAAATTGTGAATGGGTTAGCTATTCTTGATTCAAATATACGAGTTTGAGTTCAAGAATATGAGAACTGCAGGACCAAATTAATATGAAAGAGTTGGGTAAAGTAATGAAATTTGAGTATTATGAATAAGAATGAAATTGTTTAGTGTAAAAACGCTGATTCTAGAAATAAACGACGGAGTGTATATATATAGGCCAATAGGGAGATTTTATTTACATATACAGTAATTAAAATAAATGGGGATCCAGATGTAAATGCGAATCAAATGTCATAATCTAAGGATTTTAACATTTTCAGGTAACCATCAAATCTGTCACTATGTTTATTGACAAATTGCCAATATTTTTCCCAATAAATTTTATTTACATACTACTAACATACAATAATACATACTCTAGTTTGTTAGCAGTAGTAGATTGAGTTGGTATTTCTTGTTCCGCTCAATCTCAATCTTTGAAAATACCGATCAACTATTGGTTGTTGCTTCGGCCTTTAATTTGTGGATTTGGTTATCCAAAGAAACTATCTATTCTATTGACCATGTACGGTATTTGTTTCCTTTTTTCTATTGTCGGAATTGCCTTTGTTTCTTACCTTGCTTTGGGGTCCCCTTGGCCTTGACCTTGAGTTACTGGGAATCTTTTATAGACTCTCGCATACGCAATGCTTCCGCTTCAAAACCAGGAATTTTTTGTCCTTTTATTCTTTACTTTCTTCGTTTAGTATTTGGATCTTGAAAAGCATTCTCAAACTGATCCCACAGTTATTTGGGCATTTTCAGAAAGATGCCAAAACACCACTCTTTTTGACATCCTTTCAATCTTTATCCGCTAATGAGATGTACGCTACCCAAAGTTGGTGTATTTTTGGGTTTAAAGCCAAAAAAAAAAAAATGAACTTGTATTTGATTGAAGAGAAATAGATGTAAAAATGAGAGTTGGAAGATAGAATTCAATGGCCGACCTCCCTTTCTGGTGGTTCAGTTATGACAGCAAGTTCCAAACAAGTTGCAAATGATAGACATAGACATTGGTTGCCAATTTGAGCATAAGATGCTATGTATGACGTGATGTTAACCTATCCTAAGACTTCTCTCTCTCTCTCTCTCTCTCTCTCTCTCTCTCTCTCTCTCTCTCTCTCTTAATTGTCCATCTGGTAGCTTGGCAGTGCCAATGCCAAGTTCATAGCTTTGTAAGAGGTTCCAATTCCATTATGGACAAAAAATGGATAATTATTCAGACCAAAAGCTGCATTATTAGTAGGAGCTAAGATATTAGATATATCCATCACAACCACCAAATCCCCCCTCTGTCGCTACTCACTAAAATCATTGGCTTTAAACTATTAATAAAAAAAAAAAGATAAAGAAAGAAACGATTGTTTTTGAAAAATATTGACAACAAAATCGGATGATTAAGGACTAAGATATCTGGTCTATCGACATTAACAACCAAATCTTATTTTCCTTTTATTTCTATCAGTACAGTACAATACAATAGAATAAATTATGAAATATCAACACCCGCCGTACAATGGACTACGAAGTTTAGTTTAGTACATTGCACGAGGGGAAGAAAATGGACATTCCAAAAGGTAGGAGAAATTCGTGAGAGGATAGATGTGTTAGGTGTGCCATCCAAATCATTCATTTATAGCTCTCTAATTTTTCTGTCCCTCTATGAACAAGAAGATAATTTTTTTTCAGTCCCTTGATAATTTTTTTTCAGTCCCTTTTGATTCAATTTTCATTTTTCAATTAAAAAAAAAAAACAAAAACAAAAACAAAGCAAAACCCTTTAATGTTGGCATAGGGACCAGGGACCTCTCCCTTTGACTTAT
>JBBYHK010000022.1:15557924-15572093 GCA_038382065.1 Adansonia grandidieri | reverse complement strand
AAAAAAAGGAAAATTATCCTAAACTAGAGCTGGTAAATTTCATAAATCAAATGCTGTGGAGAACAGAAAAGCAAGCAGACTGGGAGTTTTGGAACTTATGGATTTCCGAACCCCACAAGCAGATCACAAGTTATCACTTGCGAAGCCCCCCGTGAATCACAGAATCTCAAACAAAAAGACAAAAAAAAAAAGAACTTTGAATTGGGGAGAGTGGAGTGGGTGGGTGAGGCTTCTTTTGTTATGTAATCATAACAACGTAGCGTGAGCAGATATGAACAAACAATAAAAGCCAAAAGCTAAGCCATCACAAGTCTAAAAAGCATTGGCCACCGAGCACTTTCATCTGATTCCTGAATACTCATAGACAAATTTGAAAGTTCTTAAAACAACTTTGAATTATGAGGTAGTAAGTAGTAAATTGTACATAAAAAATGTTAAAACAGATGACAGCATGGGATCTGGGTCAGGACTCGGGAAAGGGGAAATATATAAGAAAAACGCAACTTTGTCATCGGTCCCGTCGTAGTTGTAAACCAAGTTCAATGTCACAACTGTTCTTTATCAGATGCCAACGCCAAGCCCGAATGACCAATTCTGTCTCACAAACTCTCGGCATTTTCTCTGAACTTCTTGTATATATCGCTTTTATAGAACTTCCGGGTTCTCACCACCAAAATTAGAGAACTCAAGGCTCCAAAGAATGTAACAGAAGCCAAAATTATAAATGGTAGCCTGTAACAATGAGTGCCAATGCAAGTCAATTCTTTAACTGAGGACCGTGTTAGACCTTTCTTTGCAAGATCCTTCATTGCCTCTCTATCGTACAGAAACCCAGTAAGCTTCACATTGAATATGTATGAACCCAAAGGACTAGCCAATTGTCCACAATTGAACAACGTAGAATAGTACTTTAGGCCAAAAAGCTCAGAAATGATGGCGAAAAGCAATGGCAGTTGTGCACCAAATGAGAATCCAATTATGACTGATGCTATATAGAGTGAACCGGGCACTGGAAAGGCAACCAGGAGGTAGCCAATGCATGCAAGTAGAAGGACCATCGTCATCACGAATGGCCGCGGAATCTTGTATTTTACAATCAGGGTCTCGGAGACAAATCCGGAAAAGACCCTCCCAAAGTAATTCCAGATGCTAACAAGCGACACAAAAGAAGTAACTGTTTTGTTAGGATAGCCAAGCGACTCACCAATCTGCCCCAAGTTGTCTACGGCTGTTAAGCTTGAGCCAAGTCCAAAAAATGTTGCAAGAAACAGAACCAACATGTCAATGCTTGTCAGTGCTTGCAAAATTGTGTAGTCCTCTCCTCTTTCGGGCCTATCCAAAATGGTAAGGAAACAAGACTTTTCTGCCTTTTCATCACCCTGTTTTGGAGAAGCAGGCTTCGAAGCCTCTTGTTTTAATTCAACTGCTTCTGGTTTTGACTTTTCTACCGTTATCTCGGTTGGAGGATTTACTGGCTGTTTCTTGATATTCCAAACGAGCAATTCTTCTCTAATGGAAATAATGAGAGGGGTAAAGACAAGGAAACAAACCACTGTGGTAGCGCCAGCATATTGTGCTTTCGAGAAAGTAACAAGTTTCTCAGTTAAAGTTATTGCCATGAGAAAAACTGCTAGCACAATTGAGGCGGCGAGGAATTGGTAAAACACTCTCATCTCATTGGGGTGTCTAACGGGCTTCATTGTCCGAATTGTGTAAACAAATATTACTGAAATTGCAGCCGGAAGCCATCCAATAAGAAGGATGAGAGATTTTGAGTCATTTCCATATACAGCCAAGTAAATTTGTGTCATGACAGCTCCGCTAAGCCCTGTATAGCCCTTCAAGAGACCTAACATTGAACCCCTGCTTTCAGGGAAGTTCTTGACACTGGTGACAAGAGCTCCTGTATTTGCAAAATTCTGGGAATTGGCTCCCACACAGATGTAAATGCACATCTGCCAAACCTTTGGCCTGGCTATTCTTCCTGTCACAGCTAACCATATCATGAAATAGCCTCCAAAGTTTAACGCAGCACCAAGTAGGAGAACGAACCAAGTCGGAGTTACCTCAGCAATAAGGCCCGAAAGAACCCCAACATTAGCACCAAGATCCTTGGAGAAGCCTAAGAGATTGAGCGTTGTCTGATCATAACCCAGAGTAGCTTTGATCTCCTTGGAGTAGGTTCCAAACAAATATGTTGCACCAGCTCCAGCCATGATTAGGAAGGAAGCAAAAAGCGCAAACCATCGGCCACTGAGGAACTGTACCGTGAAAGGCAACAATTCATTGCCTTTGAGTCCTCTTCTCATCGCGATACTGCCCATTGCTTCCTCAACCATACCTTACAAATTCCTCTATTTGCCGAGTCTTTGGAAATGGAATAAAGAGAACTGATCAAGAAAACTCTGACAGTAAAGAAGAAGAAGCAGAAGAAGAAGAAGAAGAGTAAAAAGAAAAGGGGATTGATTGAAGAGCTGTTGAAGAGAAAAAGGATTATAAATAAAACAAAAGAGTATGTTGTCTGTTGCTAACAATTAACAAATGACTGATTAGTGTAACGTTTGGTTGGCCGCGTTACAGAAAATTTACAGAGAGGGATACAAAACTTTTTTAATTTTTACATGCCAGGCTTCCTTTGCCTTTGCCTTTGTTTCGGTTCCCAAGCTGAAGCCCCTTATTTAAGGGTGTTTGATGGCTATTGATAGACAAATAAAACTAGAAGACGTTACTTAATCCACTTCTACAAAGTTTTAAAAGATCGATCTTATCTTTCCTTTTTAATCATATTTTCGCTATGTAATGAGATGATTTCAAGTTCTGTTATTCTCTTGGAAATGAGCTGGGAACCAATTTTCCTATTGTTTTTCTTTTGCTTTCCTGAAATCTCAAATCGACAAATACGGGATCAATGGATTACTTTGTTTCTCGTTTCTGTTTGTTTAAACAGTAGGGATTAGGGAAGGGTCAAATACATTATCCACATTAAACAAAACTCATTACTTAATATGGGAAAATATAACATTGACGTGCAAACAGGAAAAACTAAGAAATTCTTATAATTAGGTAAGGGAGTTCGGTTAGCCAATTCCTTTTTACTAAGCATTTAGTCCAGTATTATTCAAAAAGGAAAAGACAAAGAAAGTATTAATCTGTCCACTAAACTTCAAAAGGTTTTAGCTGTTCTAAGAGTTTTTTTCCCCTCTTAATTAGGTTGATTGACACCGATGAATAAAAAGTTGAAATGGAATTTGAAATGATGATACTTTTAATTTTTTTTTTAATTCTATCAGTCATTAAAAAAGTTTTAAACATTAAATAAATATGAAATATAATAAATATTAATAGTATGACATATATTATACTTTGATTCAAAATTTTCATAGATATAGATTTATTATTGGGATCTGTGATATGATCAATATGAATGTTTATAATTACAACACATGGATTTAATATCAATATCAAATAAATAAAAAATTGATCTTGCATTGTAAAGTTATATTCCTAGTATAGTATAAAATTAAAAGATCAAACAAATCACCAATTCATAATTTACTCATTTGGTTTACTTGGTTGCTTTATCCATATGCCTAAAACAATGTATTTAATATTTATCTGCTGGTAAAGATAAGATATGGGTTTTCTTCCCTTTTTTTCGACAATTTTTTTAATGGATAAATAATGCGGTCACTTTCTATATTGACAATGATCATTGTCACGAGGCCGACATATTTGAAAAATCAATGGAGCCCTATCATATGTATGAATAATCATTTTACATTAAGATTAGATGAGCAAATTCACATGAAACTTAAAGACCATTTTGCCTAGTCAAAGGAATATTCAATTATTGGAGTTGCTGGCCATGTCTCAAGTAATTAACGCCTCAACTTACGAACGCTTTCCTCCACCCACTCCTATTCAAGCTCAATCGTGGGAACTTTTTCTAAACGGATTTCATGTCAATTCCCATCGTTGAAGAAGGGATTTTGAGGGTGAATTCCATAATTAAAAATAATATTATCTCGGGGGATAAGATTAAGGAAACCTATAAAACTACACTATATCAGTCCACACGGTTGTCCATGTATCAAAAGAAAATTTAGCACTTATGGCAGCCGCTGCTCAGGCAAAACTCCGGGCTGAGGAATTACTTAAAAGACTGCCAAGATATGAGAGAAATAGATCATTAAGGTTCGATTCCATCTTATTATAAGTAAGCTCATGTTCAGCTGTTTTAATCTTTTTTTTTTCTCCTGTTCAGAAGACCAAAGCCCTCTAGCCCGTGATGCTCGGTAAGGATGTTGACCATTTTCCACTTGGGGACAAAGTGCACCTAAAAAATGACAAGAAAAGATGTCTTGCTTACAATCCATTTCCAAGATAACCAGTTGATCCCTCAAAGGTGCGCCATATGTCGGAGACGTCTCTCAATATCGTTCACATAGTCGTGCATCTGCTTCTTTGGCATGTGACAGAACAGGCATAGATTGGCTTGTAGTAACTCTAATATGGTTTTTTTCCCATAGCACAATGAGAATTCCTTCAACCATGTTGAAATGAGGTTTTGGCGTTAGACTCATATCATACGAGTCCATCGTCTTTTAAAAATTTAGCACGCCGAAAATCCTTTAAATAGCCCTTCCGAATGAAACTTGAATAGATAAGATTTCCAACTTCAAAGTCGTTAAAATAATAGCATCTCCTCCATTACGATCTGAACTGTCTTTGCCTCTCTTTGTAGTCAATGGGTCTAAGCCATTCAAGTTAAATGTAAAGGTTGGCAGGTAAATCCTGCTTTCTTTTGGAGTTGAAATAAAATTTCAATTATCAAAAAGAAGATCTGAACTATCTTGCCCTCGGTTTTGGCATCCAAGTAGATGGTCGCTCTTTCAATTTCTTGATCACGATGCCTCTCGAGTCTTAAATTCATTGATGTAGTCAGCAAAACTGTTGCATCTTTCAACGAGCTTCATAGATTGGAGCCTGACGAACTCACCCGAATTCTTAGGAAAAAGATTCCTCGAAGACAGAATTATCCATCAACATCTCGATTAGACTTTTCAACAACCCCCGATCCACAGGTTCACCCATGCGCTCAGCAAGGAGGAGATTCCTGCTGCCTTTTATTAATAAATAATGGGCTTTTTGAGAAAGCTTATGGGGCTTATTATTTGTTTAAACTTTAAAGTACAACATGGGCCCATGCAGGCCTTATTTGTACTTGTAATTCATTGGGCCTTCAAAGTCCTAACTATTGCCCCTTTTAAGTCTAAAGGAAACTTACATAAAAGTTTTTGTTCTATTTTATATTTTGGTAGTCACTAGTTATAATTTTGATTGGTCTTGGAAAACCATTTTTAACTTAATAACATCGTAACTTCAACCAGTTTAATAAATATAAAGCTTTTAGAGTTTTAACAAATAAATAAAATATATGATAATTTTTTAATTTTACAAATAAAATTAAAAATTTTATTATCAAGATAACAATCCTTTTATTATTAGTAGCAATTTGAATATAAAAATTCAAGGCCCTCTTGGCCATTTCTCTTTCTTTTGATGTCTCATGTTAAATTCTCATATGTAATGTACTTTTCCTACTTTATAAAAAGCACTTTTATAACCATTTTTATTCCAACAAACAATGACAACACTAAAAACGATACAAATTCACAAAAGACAAGACGTGCAAATCTTAGAGGGCTTTGGACGCTCAACCACACTTGGAACCTCTTCTTGGCAAGCAGGAACCATCTCAAGAACCCCCCCCCCCCAACCCCAATCCCAAATGATCAATTATCACAATTTTGCGTCTTGGTAAACTTTATAATACCCAAAACTTAATTAGCACTCAGGTGTCTGGCCATGATCCCTCTTAGGGTCATGGCAATAGTCATACACCAAATAGTTCCTTTGGACCCAATTCATGGCCGAGATTTGTTGTTGACTGAGGCTGCCGGTGCTGCTGCCAGACGGAGAGACGGAGGGCGGGCGGCAGGAGGAGGCGGGGTCATTGGCGGTGCAGCCACTGACTTTGAAGTTTTTATACATGCCAACAAAGGGTTGGTAGTTATAATCAGCTTTGTATCTTCCATTCTCGGTGGCCCAAGATGATGCATCCCATATTGATCCGTATACCCACATCGGTCTGGTGGGAAAAGTGTCGTCGCTCTTCCTTGGATACCGCCTAATCGGCACATCATCTACAAAAAATCTGTTGTTTGAACCATAAACCCTTTTATAATTAATTTAGGAAAGAATTGCAGAGATTAATCAAATATACAAGTTTAGGATCGAGTTTCAGTGTTTTTGGGGACAGTGGGTTTATTAGGATAGATTTTTTATTAGGGGAAGTGGACAAACTTCAACATCGCTTTCCAAAATAACATAATTGCATTAGCAAAAAGTACCGCAAATAATAACCGATCAATATAAAAGTTGTGACCCCATTATCAAATCCACCCAAAGCACAGATACTCTAGAATTATCAATTTTGCTTTTAAGATTACAAACAAACCAATTTATAAAAATATGAGCGGACATGAAAATTTGGACATTACATGCAAGATGATCTATAAAAAACGTGATCAGAACTACATAAAAAAGCATACTTTTATATCTTTTCTCTGTTTTTTTTTTCCAGGTATTTTTAGTGTTTTTTTGGTTTTTAACCATCAGAAATGAAGATAATAAACAATAACACTTTATATATGAACTGTTGTTATTTTGGTGAAATGAGCCAGAAAAAAAATGGGTGTTTTGAGTAATTAGTGGAACTCCACCGCAACGTATAAAATAAAAATCAATACAAAATATGCATGCATGCGACGAATATATAAACGATTTTAATGTTGAAAAAGGGTGAGATACACATATATATATATACATATTGATACATATACATACATACTTACATAATCTCACTAGGGGTCCACAGTAGAGCATAGTTATGGTAGTCTTGTGTAGGATCGAACCATAGATGAAATTTCATTTCCCTTCCAATTATATTTCCATCCCCACTACCTTTAATATAAACATTAGTCTGCAAAGTGTAGAGCTTATCTGGTGTTGTTCCAAGGAACTCAATATCGATTTCATCATGGTTTCCAGGGTGATCTTCATTGTTTGAAAGCTGTCAAATTTTTAGAATTGCAGAGCGTCAAATTTAATGTATGTATTAATTTTGTGTATGTTAACATTATATCTTACATAGAAAGATGTAATGACTCCTGCCGTATAACCAGGCTGGAGCTTCATGGCAGCACCGAAGTAACCAGATTGGTACGGCTGAACTGACTTGAAACCACTTCCTGTTTGAATTAGCACATACTTCTAGTGACTGATCATCTCCAGGACCAGGACAAGAAAAGCATGAAAAAAAAGGGAAGAAAAACAATGGGATGTGCAAGTGCATGAACCTGAGGTTTTATCAAGCCAGATTGTTACTGAACCCTGATCTGCTCTCTGATGCTGAGGACCCCATAGATTTCGAAACACTTGATCAAAGTTCACAGAACTAACCCTGGAGGTGGGGGAGTATCCAGGGGAAGGTGGACCCTGAGCATTGCTTAAGGAAACCATGAGAAAAGAAAGAATCAGTGGGAAGATAGAAGCCATAAAGGGAGACAGCAAAGAAATAGCGAACAGTACCAGAGTGGTAGCAATGTAACAAAAAGGACTAAATGGTTAAATGCAGATTTGGACCTTGGGACCAAAATTTTGCGGTTTTGAAATTAACGTTAAGGAAAAGTGTGGCAATACATTTGGTATAAATAAGGAGATTGAAGGCCCACCACATGGGTAAGGTGATAAAGTTGGTTGATGGGGGAATTATACATGGTGGCGACAAAATATGGAAAAACTGATGATAAATATGAGGAAAGATGGTTTATCTTGTAACACACACTCTTTTCCTTTTCATTTTCAATGCTTTCTGAGAAAACTTGCCACTTCTGTTTCTTCAGTGAGATAAGTGAAGGAAGAAATGTGGGGAAGAGTGAATAATGAAAAGTTTGATTTGGGCGAAGCAGTTCTCGTTTGATTGCAGTTAAGTAAATCTCAGAAAATCTTTAAGATATCAATGAATTTGGAAATATTATAAAGTAAAAGCAAAAACGTTCTTGACTTAGGAAAATGATACTGAGGGAAGGATTATTGTACTGTGATGCAAAGGGATGAATTATGATTGCCTAATTTGTCTTCTCCTCTATTAACTTCACCATCTCAATGTGTTGCTTTTTCTTTCGTTATTTCAACATTTTATCTCAAACTTCAAATATAATTACGATTACCAACTTGAAAATCTCAAGTTTAACATGGTTTATTATTTGCTTCTACTGACGTGAAGCTGATTATATTTTGTGATCAGCTTGGTCAAGCAATGTTTCTATACAATTTGCAGTTTTTAATCCAACTGGAACAATTGACTAATAAATAGCCATGAGGTATGCATAGGTTGGGTATGTTTTGATCCAACTGCGCTAAAGCCTTCAATATTTCCATCCCTTGTCTTATTTGTCGGTTAATTCTTTAATCTTTGCTTCCAATATAACTTTCATTGGCAAGTTGATTGACTTCGGGCCTCTTTATTTTCAATTACACATCGGTTGATCAAAAAGTCATTGTACAAGCACCGAAGCCATACCGACAGTATTCAATTTCTTGGAAGGCCTCGTGAATATGTATATATCTTATATAATATTTGTTTTTTGAATTTTTACCTTCACCAATCGAGTGCTTGATTGCAATCGGTTAGTGGGTAACTGAAGAACTCGTGACTTTCTCATACAAGTGGAGTTTCTTGAAATTAAGAAAATAAGTTGTCTATTCCAGTGGATTTTCAGGGGGACATATGGGGGCAAAGTAGTTGTCAAGATTTGGATTTAAGTTGCGAGAATTCAAACTTGTTGGGGCTACTTGTGAGCAAACAGGCAGTCTTGAGTAATATTCCTGGGTTTAATTTTCACGCTTGCTCTGATCTGATCACTATGCAGTAAAGTAACCTTCAGCAGCCTACTCTTTCTTTTGCTGGTATAAAAAGAGATCATTTTTCACTAAGAATCGAGATCCTAAGTGCATAATAAGATCATATTTATTTTTTAAATAAATATATATATGTGTGCTGATGCCTGTACAATATTCTATGACAATGATGTACGGATATACATGTATATGATTTTAGTTCTTATCCTTGAAACTTTTGTGATAAAAAGGGAAAAAGTGAACAGAAAAAGAAATAGACAAGTAACCGAGCGTGATATATACATAATTTTCCAGGAATCAATAATTTGCTGTGGTCTTCACATCATTCAATGTCAAAATGAAAGCTACATGCAGTGAGTCAGCATACATTTCAATAAGCTTGAGATATCATCTTTTTGTACGTCCTACCAGCTGCTCTGAAAACTTTACTAACTGTTTTAGTAATGGATTGATATCAACTTCAAACATTAATTGTATATCTAAAATTTTTAAAGACATATTTTGCCAACACGTTATCATCGTGATTCTTTCTTTGACTATAATATCATTGTGCTGTTGGAGTCCGTTGGCAGTGGCCTACGTGACCTGTTGGAGCACCGGGAAACCAAGAGCTTGAATGAATAATCCTAACCCTCAAGCACGTTGAAATTTATGTAGATTTTGAACAAATCCAGGAATCTTACTACCTTCGGGTTTAGCATTAAAAGCAAATCATGGTCCTAACTTTCAATGTCAACAGTTATGGCTATAAAGGAGTTAAAATGGAAATTTGTGGATCCACAACATAGAATCTAGTATATAATAACCATATTTTTCCTTTAAACGTAAAAGATTTTAATTCTGTCAATAAACTATAAAACTATTGGCAGAAACAGTATTCTTGCGGCTTGGCTTGGGTTTAAATGATCAAATGAAAACTGGTTCCATTCCGGAAAATTCAGCTTGGTTTTATTAGATTTGAACTGTCTTGCTTCTTTTGTAATCTTTTTACTTTTTCCTATAATTGTTAGACATTAACAATAAAATATATAAACTCAAAATTTAATTTAATTAATTCATATGATTATTTTATAAAAAATAAGATTAAATTAATTTAAAGTTTTGGAACCCCAAACATTTATAAGAACTTTTTCGAACCTCAAGCTGCCTCCCCTCAAACAACGACTTTATTATAAACTTGTAGCGTGAATTCCAAAAAGAGGAATTACTTCGTAAGGTTTTCCTAGTCTCTAACTTTGGGGTGACGGTACATGTACTCTCACCAGCCATTCTACGATATATATGCAATAATTAGTTATGGCAAAAAGAAGTAGGACGAGAAAGGAAAAACTGTAGGTTGTAGATAATCTAGAATGTTACTTTAATATACGTTAGCCAATAAAGCAAAAACATTTAGTTGCAGTTTTTTTCGTTAGGGTCTGAAGCAAAGAAAAGGGTCCGAATCCATCTGTCACTTTCTATAATTTTTACCCTAATTTTTTATATTGCAAATTAGCCATTAGCAAGATTCTCAAGGACCCATATCATGATAGATTGTGAATTGCAAAAGCACGCTGCATATATTATACTATATGCATATACTTAATTATTGATGTTTTTAATTGGGGATTAGATAAGATTTCTGCCTTTTTGGGGTTTTTTTTTTTAATTTGGATCATTAAAATTAAATACGATAATTTATATTTTATATCATATTTATATTATTTTTATATATTAAAATTTTATTTAAAATATTATATATTTTTATAAATTTTAATATATTAATTATTTATGTTATATAAATTTTAAGATATTTATATATTATTATTTTTAATTTTTTATTATATTATATTTTAATTATTTTTTATATAATATTGAAACGGTGTAATTATATTGCGTGTAAGATTAATGGATACAGCCAAAACAATTTGCTTTCATGATGTCTAATTTAATCAAAGATTTTCATTACTTCACGAGTCTTTACTGATATGACAGGATTGGAATCAAATAAAGAAAATGCCTTCAACCTTACAAGCTACCTGCGTACAAGTGGATTCATTTTTTTTTTTGGGGGGGGTGGGAGGGGCCAAATAATAAGAACTTTTATAAATCAAACATATCTGTGTCAGCATTGATCTTTACAAATTAAATCAAGCCATCAGCAGATGAAATGGTGCGAGGACCAGCCTCATTGAGAATGAAGGCTAAGAAGATTGGGTGAACTCACACAGCCTTCTTTAACTCATTGCCAATTTTTTTCATGGAGCCTATTTTGCATTAATATATATATATATATATATATATATATGCAAATGTTAAACTGTGCCTTACACATAAAAATGGAAAGAAAAATTATTACATTACTAGTTAAGGTGTCTATGCACTAGTTAAGGTACCGAAATGAAAAGTATAATTATTATAATTTTTTTTTAATTTTCTAAAAATGATTGATTAAATGTATAAAATTTTCCTAATAAGAAAAGTGAAAGATCTGTCAACCGGACCACATATATATATATATATATGTATTGGCACTATGTAGTGGTGGGAAATTATATATATTTTTCAATGTAAAAGGGTGAGTTGTTTTTTATAAATATTGATTAGTTTTTAAGAGAGTTGGCAACTTTTAAAAAAAAAATATTATATGAAAAATTAAAAAACATAAATATATTTATTGTATTAATATTTAACTTATAATTTATTATATTTATATTTATATTTATTTTGACTAAGTTAATGTACTTAATTTAATTTGTGACTCTAAACTTGATCAACATTTTATTATTAGTATGGATGTTGATTCCATTGATTACACTTTTCTTTCTATTAATTTTTTAACATTAAAAAAATCATTATACTAATTTCATTTATAAAATCTAAAAATTACATTGACTAAGAGTTAAAATGTTTTAGCATTGATATTGACGTAAAGAATAATGAAAAAAAGTAATATACAACGAGAAATAGCTGATCTGATCTGATCCGATCAGGGATTTTGGGTTCTCAGATGTTGACAGTAGCCCAAAACTCTGGGTAAATGTGGGCCCAAACATAGAAAAAAAGTACTAAAATTTTTTCCATGCTGAAGTTGGCCTGCCTGATCCATTATCTCCATAGACTAACGGAAAACCAAAAGAAATTTGACATGGTTTCCGCTAAAGTATTTCATTTTATTTATTTATTTTAAATTTAATTGCTTTAAATTTCTTTTGATAAAGTTGTGTTTTTTTAGCCTTTTTTTTTTATGATAATGAACTTTCAAGTTAATATGGTCGCTACTATTCAAGAAGAAATACTTGATTATGTTAAATTTGCTGCATATTGTTGACTGCGTTGAACATGTGTATATGTATTGTTTCATATTTACTTGCTAAATCAAGAACTACTACATAAGCTTATGAAGTGTTATCCAAACATTAAACTATAATTCTTCACACACTTCAATTGTGTTCAAATACTGTAATGAAGCAAAAGCATTAGTAAATTTGTATTGTAAAAAGCTATTGCATTTAGGCCTTTTGTTACTTGAAAAATTGAAATAATTAATTTTGCCTTATTTTTCAATTTCTTTTGTCTCTTTCAGGCACTTGCCAAAGAAATTGTGAGATCAAGAAGAACTGTTAATCGTTTACATGAAAAAAAGGCACAAATGAATTCAATATCAATGCATCTTGGAGAAAGTGTAGGTATGATGTTTTACATATCTTAGTTTAAATCTCTATTCTGCCCGTATCCATTTTATCACGGTATTATCACCGCGGTCGTGTGTGTTCATCTATATATCTTCTGCATTCTTGAAGTAGTGTTGTGTCCAATAATCTGTTCATTGTGTTCTGACTTATGGATTAACTACTTGTTTCTTTAGACTGATTTTTATTTATTTGTTTCAATTTCTGAAAACGTTGCAGCGATTGCCTCTACAGTTGGGTATTTGTCCAAGAGTGCTGAGGTTATGAACCTTGTCAATAACCTCACAAAGGCTCCAGAGGTGGCTGTCACAATGCAAGAGTTCGGCAAAGAGTAGACTAAGGGTTTTTTTTTTACTACACATCTTTAATCTTAAGTACCGAGGAAAATATAGATAAATGATGACCTTTCCATCCAAGCAGAACACCTTCTTTTGGCTATATATCTTTTCTTTGCTAATGATATCCGAGCTTTTATCTCACTGACCTTAATTATGAGTTATGTGTCAGCCTGAGCTTTTGTTCTTCACCCCAGCCTTCTGGGTTACATGTGGTTCCCATTGCACTAAGTACAAAAGTTAAATGATTTTCTAATTGTTAAACTTCTTTTGGGACTATTGGTCAGCCAACCATCTTTTTAACACGAGGATGAATTATGCCTGCTATCTGAAAGAGATGTAATGTACTCATCAGATAATTATTCTCTGCATTAATTTTAGGCAGGGTTTATAGAGGAGTTTGTCGATGATGCTCTAGACGATGCACTGGATTCTGAGGATATAGAAGAGGAGATAGAAGAAGAAGTTGACAAGGTCTTGACAGCAATTGCCGGTGAGACTGCTGTACAGCTTCTGGAAGCAGTCAGCTAGGACAAGATGAAGTAGCCAGCTCAGGTAGCACCACAGGAAGTAAGTTTGCTCAAACACTTTGTCGTTCTAACTCTGGCTAATTGTTTCTCGTTAGAACCTTAAGTGTTCAATTTCTCCCCTCGTTCTATGCCTTACAGGAAGAAGCTATAGCCGAAGGAGTTGATGATGAGGAAGAACTAGAAGAAATAAGGGCTTGACTTGCAGAAGTTAGATCATAACTCATAAACAGAGCTTTTACCCTTTGCCTATTCTCCTTGCTTAATATAGAAACGGTGATCATACTGATTAGTGAGCTGCCTCTCCGTTGGATTGCACTGGCTGCAGACAGAAACTTCTGTGTAATGTAATACAAAGAGGATATCTGCAAATCAGCACATTGTAGCTAGTAGTCATGTTATGTCTACAGCTGTTATTTAATTATTCCTTTATGCAAGATCTGTATTATTCTTGGAGAATATATGCGTTGAAACTGCTAATATTTTCTATAAATTGCGCGGGAATAAACCATATTTGGGTGTTAGCTCAAGCATAAAAAAGAAATCTTGGAGGGGTGAATTGGATTGTTTCCAAATTCATTTGCAAGTTTCAATAAGTACGGAGAAATATAAAGATTTCAAAGCACAATTAACTTGAAATTAAAGAGATAA
>JBBYHK010000022.1:15502033-15512926 GCA_038382065.1 Adansonia grandidieri | reverse complement strand
TATAATCATACATATATCACATAGCACCGAATTCACCAGTTGCACGTCTAACATGTGAAATGGGGTGTTTTGTGCTCAGCCACTCTACATATATAGCATACATCTGTCAAACATTATGTCATTCAAAATTTCTTTGGTATTTTTGACGACCTTTTGATTTTTGCTCATTCCTTCCACTTATTCAGAAAATTCCTGCAACCTTTATTGACTTTTAAACTTAGAAACTTATTCTAAACTTCAAACCCCAACATCACGTTTATTCTTCTTGTACTTGCAGATCCAACTCGACCTTACGCCTGGAAAACCTCAGTACATATTAAAGTAAACAATTGTTAGCCAATGAGTTCTTTATAATATCCCACTTAAAATTCATGTAAAGACAAAGAATCTTCGGCCTGATTACCAACAATATATATTCTAAGAAAAGTTTGATAATAATAATAATGGAAGGTTAGCTGCACATGAAGACTGAAGAGGAGAGATTTTCCAATTTTGTTAGGTAATATATAACTACATAATGCAACCAAAATTTGCTTAAATCATTATTCATGCAGCTTTCCACTCTAAAAAAATGTGTTTAATAATTTAATTTTTTTTCTACCTGTCAAAATCGGCCATCCGTTGCTTGCAGTCAGCCAAGTCGTCTTAATTAGTGCAATTGATCTTGTAAAAGGGTTGCTCAAAGCTTGACTTTTTCTTGAGGTTTATAGGGTTACAAAAGTAAATTAAAGAGAAAATGCTTAAGATTTTCTTAGCATTTTAATATTAATTTTTCCTATTTGCACGTGTGTGAGATCTAATTTTGCATGTTCTTAACATTAATTTCTTAGGCGGATCATTTGAATTTCGTAAAATTTGAATAATAATATCAAACAAGCTTTAAAAAAAATAATTCCAACAATATTCCTCAAATTAAAAGGAAAAAAACAATTTATGTGACTATAATTGGGTGTCCTCGATGGATTAATCAACAAGAATTAAGTAATTACGTACATTTTCTGATGTTATTAAGAAATATTTCGTGGATTACGTATATGTATGCTGTACCATCATAAGAAAAAACAAGAAATTACAAATCAAACGTTTATATATTAAGCAAGAAACTAATCATGATTATAGTTGAAGGTAATATGGTATTAAAAAAGATAATGAAGTTCATCATCATTAGTTTGTTCAATGGATTCATAAGGGTGAGGAAATCTTCCATGCAATATCCATTTCCGCTGGTTTTCTCACATTTTAGCTTTGACGACATATATCTAACATGAAAATTAACAGCTAGTTTTCTTTAAAAATAGAAAACCCTGATTCCAGATCAAATTAAATTGATAACTAATTACAATAAAGTCGTGATCATTTTAACCAGACAGTATTTCCGTGGAAAAATAAGGGAAAAACAAGGATTTTAGATTCCTCTGGTTTTGTTAATCTAATGAAAACGACCAAAAACCTGTTTTTGAATATTTCTTCTCCCTCGTTCAAGCAAATTATAATCCAGTTCAACTTGCATTAAGTTTGGCAAAACGCCATTAACAAATAGATAGAGCTTGCTTTGCTGCGATGTTCATTTACGTTTCGACATGCAAAGGCAACCCCGCTACCTTTTTTATTATATAATTATATTTCTCTTATATGCTCAATCTCCCCCCGTCGCTTAGTATTCCTCCCTTGTCGACGACTCTATCCATGGCGGCATCTTTGAAGCCATCGACAACAATTTTTTTTTTTTTTGTTGAATCTAAGGTTGTTTTGCTTCTTTTGCTGAACAAGAAAAGGCTATTTGCTTGCAGTTAGCCTCGCTCTCTGGTTCATCTCCTTTATGAATAAGGTAACGGCAGACCGACTTCCATGTTATTTTTATTAATAACTCATTGTAACTTGTAATGAACTTCATTGGATCTTGATCTTGGGAACTGAGTTTTGACAAATAAGGTTCTATATATATATATATATATATATATATATAATTTTTTTATTAGGAATATCTAAATTTCAGGGTTAAAAGCTTTGACAGAGAGAGAATTATTATTATTATTATTATTATTATTATTATTATTTACAATATAAGCTTACGGGATTCCGTGGGCAGCGCCAAAAACGCAGAGGTGGCCCTTATCTACGCCATTAAAACTGGCTTTTTTTAGGAACTATAGTCTCTTAATGCAAATGTATAATAGAAAAGTAGTGAAGGTTACGTGTAATATATATTGTTGATTTCTTAATATAAACGTTTTTTGCCCCCATGTGACCTTTGCTGCATTTCTCATGAGGTGCTTCACCTTCACTGTTTTAACACCTTTCCCCATATAAATACATAGATGGCACAGGATCCATTGCCCCTCAGCCGCCAACTTCTTCAACACCACAAATTTTTTCTTCCATTTTTTCCGATCTTCAAACTTGAATTCTTCAAACTTTCGTTAGTTTCAAGCTTAATGCTGTGCTAATGTTAACGTTTGAAGTTTGAACTGTGTCTTGACTGATAAGTACTTTTCTCTTTTTGGGGTTTTTGTAGGTATAAATTTCTTGGTATCTGAATATATGAAATGGGATTTGTTCGGCATCCGAGTATGAGAAGTAGGGATTTCTTGGAAGGAATGCTTAGTGATTATGTTGGAGGAAAGGCTAAGATGAAGGCTCCTAAAAATGGTTCTAATCGGCTTGTCACAGCTCTTACCTGCCTCCAACTTGCCTTCGCAGTGTATGCAACTTTCCTTTTGTACTACGTCAGTCCAGCAGTAGATTTAAGAACCAAACCAGACTTTACTTGGGCTACAAGAATTGCAAGAAACGTGAAACAGTTCATCATCCCACCACATGTTCTCAGCCACTACCAAGAGGCTGCTTCTTTCATCCAAGCTGAAACCCCTCCAATCACCCCATCCGAAGTTTGTGAGACTGAGAAGATTGATTTCGTGCAGAAGAAGTCTAATGATGTTCAAATGATCAAGTTGAAGAGAGAGTTGTATGATGAAATACTGGATTTTCAAAGCAAGTCCATTGGCACTGAAACTCTAGCTCAGCTAATGGCAATGGAATCCAAGTGGGATATACGCAACCCAAAGAAACCGAAAGTGACGGTGCTATTGAACCATTTCAAGAGAAAAACACTTTGTGCCCAGCTCGATTCGTTGCTTCAACAGACGCTTCCCTTCCATCATGTTTGGGTGCTTTCATTTGGGAGTCCGAACGAGCAATCTCTAAAGAGAATCGTAGAGAGCTACAATGATTCAAGGATCAGCTTCATTAGTTCAAGTTATGATTTCAAGTACTATGGCAGGTTTCAAATGGCATTACAAACTGAAGCTGACCTTGTATATATCCTCGATGATGATATGATTCCCGGAAAGAAAATGCTACAGATTTTATCTCATGTAGCAGGAACTGAAAAGTACAAGAACTCTGTTTTGGGCAGCATAGGAAGGATCTTGCCTTTCAGACAAAAGGATTTTACATTCCCAAGCTATAGGAAATTCCGATCAAAGGAGGCAGGGCTTTACTTGCCCGACCCTGCCTATGATATTACAGTCAATAAAATTGTGCAGGTTGATTTTCTGTCCAGCTCATGGTTCTTATCTGCTGAGCTTGTCAAGGCACTTTTCATTGAGACACCTTTCACATTCATGACTGGTGAAGATCTTCACCTTAGGTACGTTTACCAGAACTGAAACTCTTACAGCTTTCATGGTTGTTTATTTGCATACATACACTGGTCTTCAACACTGTGCCAACATGTCATAGTAAACAGTTGGTATAATGATAAACGCTCCCAATCTCACAATGGGAAATTGTTAAGATCAATGCATGTAATACCTCGCAAGTTAAATATAGGTCTCCAAAGATAATCCAGAAACATTTTTACGATCATTGGCTTTGTTTTTATTGGTACAAAAATTTAATATCTTTTCTGAATATTGTAATCACTTTTAATGAAAATGATGCATATTTATATGTTTAATTCAAGTTAAGGATGGATTCACTGTTTCTAGTTTCCGCTACTGATATTTCAGCATCATTGAAGACTGCCATATTGACTGGGAAGAGTTTTCAAGTTCATGATGGTTATAATTTTTTTTTATGCAAACTTGTGCAGTTATCAACTTCAGAAGTACAGGAATGCAGGCTCATTTGTTCTTCCAGTTGACCCTGCTGATAAAGAAACTTGGGGTGATAGTGAACACAGGCTTGCTTATGTGTCGGAAACGACTGTAATCTTCAAGGACATAGTTCAGGTCCGAGATGATCAATGGTGGAAGGCATTAACTACTGGTTATTTAACTCAGTGGGCAGCAATGAACCCTCAAAAGATCGATGCGCTCTTTTATGCTCACACTCTTGATGAGGTCAAGGCACTTGCACCACTGCTCGAAAAGTTCAGATCTACAGTTGGCAAGAAGGCTTACATTGTAGTCTCCGGAGGCAATTTCTGCCCTTGTGAAGATGCTGCTGCAGCCCTGAACTGGCCGAAATTGGTTTGTAAAGAGCGAAGATTTAAGATTTTCGATTTGCAAATTGAAGCACTTTTGGGAACATCAAATTCCGAGGTTCCAGTTCTGCAAGCAGTATACTCTAGCATGAAAGGATTGATCAAAATGCACAACCCCAGTGTGGTGATCTCAGTGACCGACATCGATCCCAATGTGAAGAAAGCTTTGAAGATGGCATCCGAGACGAATGCAAACGGTACTGCCCTGGTGCTTTTACCAAGGCCTTCTGTCTCAAAGGTTCTATGGATGGCTGATCTAAGATCAACAGCATTGCCAAGTAAGAATGCCAACCTTTTCTTCTCTATATCTCTATATAGTAACTGAACATCTAGTTTGGTAATAAACTGCGGCTTTTAACTTTAAATTGTTGATTGCAGATTGGAACCGGATGAGGATCTCTGTCAACATAATTACTCAAAACCGCGCTTCTTCCTTAACAAGGCTTCTTAAATCTCTCAGTGATGCATACTATATAGGAGATGAAATTCCTATCAGCTTCAATATGGATAGTAAAGTGGACGAGGCGACTATTAAAATTATAGATTCATTTGAATGGCCTCATGGCCCTAAAACCCTTAGAAGGAGAATCATTCAAGGGGGGCTCATTCGAGCAGTTAGTGAGAGTTGGTACCCAACATCAGATGATGACTATGGCCTACTGCTTGAGGACGATATTGAAGTCTCTCCTTACTACTATCTATGGATCAAATATGCTCTCTTAGCCTACCACTATGACCCTCAAATATCGCTCCCTGAGCTCTCATCAATCTCTCTTTACACTCCTCGAATAGTTGAAGTTGTGAAAGAAAGGCCGAAATGGAATCCAACCGACTTCTTCAAGCGCATTCACCCAAATACACCATATCTTCACCAGCTACCTTGTAGTTGGGGTGCAGTTTTCTTCCCCAAGCATTGGAGAGAATTCTATGTCTACATGAACATGAGGTTCACAGAAGACGCCAAAGCAAATCCAGTTCAAATCCCCAAGTCTAGAACAAATGGTTGGCAAGCTTCATGGAAGAAGTTTCTCATTGACATGATGTACCTCAGAGGCTATGTTAGCCTTTATCCCAACTTCCCAAACCAAGCTAGCTTTTCGACTAACCATATGGAACCAGGGGCTCATATCAGTGCAAAGGACAATGTTGTTAGGCACGACAAGGCAGACTTTGAAGTCCCATTGTTGAAAGAAGATTTTAGGCCCTTGTTGCCTAATGGAAAGATGCCTCCAGCCTCGAAGCTGCCATCACTTAACCTTTTCAACCAACCTGTTTCACTGAAAGGGCTCAAGGCAGCAGGAGCCAAGTTGGGTCAAGATGTACTACAATGCGATAATGCCACGGAGATTGTGACGGTCGATCATGTCACAGGCCTGCCACAGCAATGCTCAAAATTCCTATGATTGAAATCATTAGTTATCGGTTATTCTTTAGTTCTTTCATTAAAAAAAATAAACTCACCAATTGGAATACTTTTGTTAACTTTCATACTTTTTGTATGCAATCACTGGAAACCATAAAAGAGGAAGAAACAGTGGGAAACAATGACTTTGGTGTTTTTAATGAAGCCAAAAGTGGCTCTGCTGCAAATTTTGGTGGCTTTTCTACTTCTATTTCTAACTCTTGGTTCATGTCATGCCTTCTAAAGTTGGTGTCTTTCCTTAAAAGTTAAGATAACATGGTTGAGTCTTTTTCATCAATTATTGTAAAGTACTCGATTTTGCTAAACATGTACATCTTAATTCTCAATTTCGTCCGAGAATCCTAAATTCATATCAATAAAAGAAACAAGTTAGCACGAACATCGGATAATTACGATTTTTAAGACAAAAGTATCGCTAGAATTGTTTTCTCATGCCAAGCAAGGGTAAAGTAAAAGAAATCAGTATGATTTTTGCGCATGGATGTATCAATTGCACGAAAAGTTTCTTTTCTGATTTTACTGATTTGAAGCCAACCCTTTCAGACATCTTTTTGCTTTAGATTTCAATAATCAAATCCTCAGATGTTCAAATCAGTTTCTTCGGCTCTTTTTTTTTTTTTTTTTTCAAAGTATCTAAGTCCAACACTCGTGTCTAGCCCATTTTCAAATATGGATATGGGATATGATCCTTCAAGGGCCTTTTAAATACGTGAAAATTTTTTTAAAAGTTTAAGATATCTATGTCGGATGCACACTTATATCCGATACCCACACTTTAATCCAAGTAACATAGGTCGTTGTTGTCATGAAAGCTGGATAGTCAACAAAAAATAATTGTAAAGCCAAAGCGCAAAATTATATGAGTTTTATTAAGGGAAGGAGGAGCATTCAGCTGATTTCATCAATACTTAATTTCTGCATCACACTCAGATTATTATGAAGTAAAATGTAAGTGAAAGCAACTGTCAGGTAACAGCCGAATATTGTTTTCTCCACTGTTGCATTAACATATGAACCTCATTTAGACTTGGAACTGAAGATTTTCAGCAAGTAGCAAAAACTAAAAACTACTGATTTCCCCTAGGATCTGATGCTGAAACTGTCAAACTGGAGCAATGTTCCTCGTAATCTGCATGATCTTTGCTTTGACTATGGTGCCTCCGTTGCCTCGTTAAGAATGACTATAGCAAAGCATTGATACATCAGCTGAATTCCAACCCCTTGTGTACAAATACAGGTCAAATCATCAAGAAAAGTGGGATTAAGTTGATCAAACTATTCAAATTACTCCACAATCTGGTAACAATGAATCATTTCCCTAAGCGTCTTTCAAAGATTTTGAGCCATATCTTTATACCCATCATGATATGTTTTATGTAATCATTGTAATGTTTTGTATTTCATCTCATGAACATGAAAATAACCTTCATTAAGTAAATGCCTGAATATCAGCAGAAATTTCTCATTTTTTAATTTTTGGTCCAACCTCAGGGACATTGGGGGAGGATTTAATACAGTAAGGAAGTCTTTTTTTTTCTTTTCTTTTGTCCCTAATTTGCCTGGTTGGTAATGTTGATCTTGATGCTTAAAGGAAGCCATGGAAAGGTCTCTGTTTCAGGAGTAAAAATGAAGGTTTTTATTTCTCACCGAACTCCAATTGGAGTTTGAGGATAGCAAAGCCTTTTTGCTTGTATTGGCGGGCACCTAATTTACATATAAGAAAATGTTCATCTTACCTTCCTGCCTTGTGGGCTAAGACTCATTAAATATTTTTGTCCCCTAAATGCTTATGAATATAGGTGAGCAGGTACAAGGGTCCTAGATGGTTTGGAAGACCCCATTGAACTGTGACCAAACCAATGCACCCTTCATAAAATATTTTTTTTCTGTACATCCATCAAAATTGTTACATAAAATCAAAGACCACGTTAACTTAAAAGGCAATTAGCAACTAGCTTTTTTGAGGTCGGATTTGAGTTTAAATAATTTGATATCAAAGCTAGATTCTTTATATGTTCAATGGAGTTGCCTGTTCTACTCAAACTTCATCAAGTAAGGGTGTCAAAAGAACCCATTACCTATCTCTTGTATTTGAGTGTGGCTTATATACTATATTAGATTTTTCAGCTTGCAAGCTAGCTTTTGAAGTTTGGTTTGGTTTTCTTTGACTTACTTAACCAAAAAATCAAAGCCATAATTTGGTGAAATCCTGTCAAAAAAAAAATGAAAATTGTAAAGAAAAGGAGAGGAAGTTTTACTATATATGTCATCTCAACTGCTTTTTAAAATTTTGACTGTCACTCCTTGCTTAAATTGATCCCTAGCTTCCTTCTGGAAGAAAAAAAAAATACTGGTACTTAAAACTATAACAGCGTGAAGCACCAACCTTCTTAGCAATCTAACATAAAAAGCTTGCTTAAAAACCTGAATTCTCAAACAGGACACAATCAACCCTCTCTCTCTCTTTGGTTTTTCATTTTTCTTCAAGCTTCTGCAGCTCAAAACTCTCTCTATCCTCTTCTCCTGCCCTCTCACTGTTGAATTTCCCGGTTGTGGCTCGTTGTAAGTTGTAACTTTGAGGTGCTTTCTGGTGATTTTATGGAGTTGTAGCAACCCTTTGTCAATAATATTGTTAACTTCTAACCTTTCAAAGGTCTCTCTCTTTGTTCATTCTCATCATCTTTTTTTTTCCCCTTTTTTCATTTTAATGTGGGAATTTGTTTGATGAAACTAAATTTATTTTACTTTCTTTAAATCTTTTGTCACGGCTCCTAAAACTCCAAAATTATCACACTTCTTTGCAATGTAACATTTATATGTCTTAAATTTGCTTTCTCTTTTCTGCATCGATATCTATCTTCTCCAAAGCAAGCAAGAAAATCTTGAAGAATATTTATATAACAGCCCAATAGAGCCGAGTTCAGAAATGTTTTAGGAATCTATTTCCATGGTTTTTGCCAGCTTTTTATGTTTCTGATAAGAGTGCAACATTAAAAATCTCTGGAGAAGTAGAACCTTAATAAGTAGTTAATTTCGAATCTCAGACAATGCCATCTTTTATGGGTGGTTGCATCTTGCATGAACCAACTATTATATGCTTCATAACACTTCCACTAGCAGTCTTTCTGATATTTTATTTTTATTTTGTTTGTTTCCCCCAAGATGGGAGAGATGTCAAGGTTCCCATTGGGTGTTGTTGGTGCGCTGTTTCTTTCTGTTGCATCATCTGTCTCCATCGTCATATGCAACAAAGCTTTGATGAGCAATCTTGGCTTCCCTTTTGGTAATTTGTCTATTTCTTTCTTCGTAGATGATTTTTTTTCTTTTGGATTCCTTATTTGAAATAGAATTTGCCCATTATCATATCAGAAAAAGAGTTCAACTATTGTTTTACTAAAATATTGAGTTGATTTTCATTTTTAATCTTCCTTTCTCCTTTTTGCAGCTACAACACTGACTAGCTGGCATCTCACGGTAACATTTTGCACCCTTCATGTAGCCCAACGATTCAATCTGTTTGAGAATAAATCAATTGATATGAAAACTGTGATGCTCTTTGGCATCCTCAATGGTGTTTCTGTTGGATTCCTCAACCTGAGCCTTGGATTTAACTCCATTGGATTCTATCAGGTTCACTTCATTATGAAAAACTTACTTCAAAAGAGTGTGTGTGTGTGTGTGTGTGTATGACACTTTTTTAGCTTATAAATTTGGGTCCTCATTTTTTGTGGTGCCTCATTTCTCAGATGACCAAACTCGCTATCATACCATTCACTGTATTATTGGAAACTGTCTTCCTTAAAAAGCAATTCAGGTTTTTCTTATTTTAACATAGCCATTACAGTTCTAATAGTTGAAGCATTTTGGGATTCAAAGCTTACCAGAACTTTTTGCTGTACTCTGTGGCAGCCAAAAGATAAAGTTGTCCCTCTTCCTTCTACTTGTTGGAGTTGGCATTGCCTCTATAACTGATCTCCAACTCAATTTTGTCGGGACAATCGTTTCTCTCCTTGCCATCGCAACGACGTGTGTTGGGCAAATTGTATCCTTTTATTCTCAAGCTGAGATGCATTATCTGATCAAGCATTTACATTTCAGAGACATATATTGCAAAGAAATGAACTTCAACATTGAAATTTGTTTCTGAAATTATCCTGAAAATCAAGTTTGAAGAATTATCATCAGGGCTTGCTCCATGCTATATAGGCCATTTTTTGCCTTGAAATGACATCTGAAAGTTCATTCTTGACTTGATGACTATAGCTGACAAACACCATACAGAAGAGGCTGAATGTCTCATCAACCCAGCTGTTGTACCAATCAGCCCCATTTCAAGCAGCCATTCTTTTTGTCTCAGGCCCTTTGGTAGATCAGTTCCTTACCAAGCAAAATGTGTTTGCTTTCAAATATTCCCCTATAGTCTTGGTACTAGAACCAAAACTCTCTCTTTCCTAAGCATATCATCAAACAGATTATCAATGATATTTTTCAGATAACTAATTGCTTCTTTTCTTTTCTTTTGAACATTAATTTTGGCAGGCATTTATCATCCTCTCATGCATAATTTCTGTATCTGTCAACTTTAGCACATTTCTGGTTATTGGCAAAACATCCCCAGTAACATATCAAGTTCTTGGACACCTCAAAACTTGCCTGGTTCTTACCTTTGGCTATACACTGCTGCATGACCCTTTTACAGACAGGAACATCATTGGAATCCTGATTGCCATTTTTGGCATGGGTTTATATTCATATTTTTGCACCCGAGAGAACAAAATGAAACAAGCAGATCCATTGGAATCACAGGTATAAATACATATTATAAAGAGAATATCGAATTCATTGTCGGTATATCAAAGACAAACCCAGATATATACATATATATATGTATGTATTTATTGTTAGTAAATATTTCTATGCGTTGTTTTGCAGATGAAAGATAAAGATGCAACACCATTTCTGGCTCACGAGAAAGAAGGCAATG
>JBBYHK010000022.1:15485665-15501933 GCA_038382065.1 Adansonia grandidieri | reverse complement strand
TATATTTCAATTCAGGATTTAATTGTTATACGCCAATGCATAAACTTCTAAAAGTATATAAATATAAATATAAATAAAGAGGAGATTAACTAAATTAAAATTAAAATAGTAAAGAAAAAAAAATACAAGCTTTTAGTTTGGCAATGGCAGCACTTGAAAGTGTAGGAAAACGAAGAAAAGATTGGATCCTTGTAAGAGAGTTGAGAGGCGGCAACATGGCACCGCTATCTACATGACTAACGATCGAGCCCAAAGTTTATACTATAAAAAAAATATTTTCTCTTTTTTTTTTTAGAGCATAACAAGCATATATTAGTTTTTTTATGCATTTTTTATTATAATATTGAAATTATTACAAAAAAAGAATGAAATTAACAAAAATATTAAGTTCATTAAATGAGTCTAGACACAACCAAAGGTTTATTTTTAAATAAATCAAATCTTAATCAGGGTATTTAAGTTGTTCTTTAATACTTAATATAATAATTAATTTTATTTTTTGATTGCTATATATATATATATATATATGTGAATGGATCTAAATCGATCCTTTGAAAATATGAATAAATTTGAACGAATATTGAGATTCATTTTGAATTGGTCTAACTTAATTAGTTATAAAATTTATTAATATTTTATTTACATTCAATTTAATTCACAAAAATTTTACTAATGCCTTATAATTTATTTGGTAGATTTAAAAATATATACCATCAAGATAAATTTGGAAGCTATTTTTTTTTAACTTAATGTTTTAATCCCTCTTTAAAAATCTTACCCTCATATGCAATTAGAAATTTGCATACAAATAAATATGATAAAATAATAAGTTATGACCATGGATTTAATGAACATTGAAAACGTACAATGTGACTCTTTGAATATAAATTTTTTATTATTATTATTACTCCATAGAAGTAGAAGATTACTGGGCATATAAAAAGTTTTCAAGAATGGTTCCATTTATTTTTATTTAATCTTTCATAAATATGATAATAGAGTTATAATTTTAGTGGGGCAAGTTGGAAGCTGTCTTATATGTGTGGCAACTTCTATAGATGTTAACCAAAAAACAGAAAATTCATTGGATATTCTTGAATGGGAATATTATTAAAATCTATACTCTAATATTAAATAAAATTTATTAAAAAATTAAACTAAATTTATAATATAAAATACCATTTGAGGTGTTTATATATTTTATTTTTTAAAAAAAAATTATCTAATATTGTAACTTCATTATTAAAAAAAAAAGAACTATCTACATCTTATATAATTAAATTATTTATATTAAAATATATAATTTTTGTAATTGACATCTATAATTTTAATTTAGATGCAACTATTAAATGAGAACCACAAAAGTTCATCAACGCTTCATGCCACAGGAAATGAAAGGACACATGTAAACCAATAAATTGTCTTTAATTTGTCACTTTTTTTTTTTTTTGGAATAAAAGCAATCTTTCCCGAATTTTCCCCTCCACTAGTTTTTACTAAAATCCCCAATGAAAAACATGTTTTTAATAGCACAAAAATTGTTCGCAAATGTAAAAAAATATTTTTGATATATATATATATATATATATTTATCTATAGATTTACAATTAGATTAACATGCAAAATAAATTAAAAACTTTTATTTGAGGACTGAATCAAATGCCTCCAATATTTTATCATTGACAAATTACGTTATATACAATAATATCTTCATGAATATATTGGTAATGGTCAATTTTATTTATAAATTAGATTTTTATAACATAATACATTAATTAATTTTAAAAAGTATCATAAAAAACACTTACCAACAAAATCTTTTTTCTTTATATTTGTTTATTTAATTTCATTTTAAAGATGACAGGTAGAAATCGATAAATGACCCAAATTATACCTTATAATAACACATTAATTGATATGATTCTTTTCGAGTCAAGTTGGTTGCAACCATCTATGAATTTTATTGTTGCTTACTTTACAAGAAAAACAAAAGAAATTTAAACTTTTAATTCTCATTCCCTGCATTTATTTATTTATTTATTTTTGCAATTCCATAATGAATGAATAAAAAAATAAAAACAAAAAGTGAAAAAGGGAACGCACATGATTGGCTGCATAAGTTTAGCGTACTTTTTTCAAAAACTTCAAAAGAAAGTAGAGAGAGACAGAGGGAGAGAAGGGTAATAAAGTAATTTTAATCATTTTCACCTGCCAATCTTTGTCTCGTGTACGCTTGCTTTCCTCCATATTTTTCAGTTTTCTTAAACAAAGGGAAGGTTTTTTTGTTTTTGGTATCTGAAACTTCAAAGAAGAAGAGCTTCGCTGATTTCACCAATCCAGAAAAAAAAGAAAGGAAAAAAAATTTTGATTCTCTGGCACCCCATTATTGGGGATCAGAGGATCAAATCATCATTTCATTTCCATAGTTTTTTTTTCTTTTAATTTGTTTTTAATTCTCTGTTTGGCAAAGAGTTGTTCTCCTTTTTTGTTTTTGAAGAAAAAGGAAAAAAAAATGGCAGGTTCGCAGAGTGGAGAATTAAAAATGGAAGGATGGTTATATATAATTCGTTCGAATCGGATTGGATTACAGTACTCAAGGAAACGTTACTTTGTCCTTGAAGATCATCTGCTTAAGAGCTTCAAATCCATGCCCATTTCGAACCCCCAGGTCTCTTCCTTCTTTATGCATTTATTTATTTTTAGTAATATTGCTTTTTTGTGAAGAAGCTTATATTGCAAGTTTCGTTACCCATTTACGAGTACTGTAAAGAATTAATGGCATTAAACTTTAATATGATTGTCGTATTTTTTTTTTTTCCTTTTTCGCTTTGATTAATCGATCCAGCTGCTCTAATAAGTGAATGACGAATTTTTTATGGTAATGATTCTAATATTATTTTATTTAATAATGATTTTAGTTGCTTACATGGATTTGTTGAAATATGCTTAATAATTTCATTCCTAACGCGTTTTCTGCTAGAGTATGAGTTCTTTGATAAGGAGGCACAGCTAGGTTGAAAACGTGTGTTCTTTTTTAAAAAAAAAAAAAATTTACATTTTTTGAATAGTTTCTCTGATTCTTTCAATCGAGCAGTCCTTCCGATTTACTGGTGCTATTTTTTTTCCTTTTGGTTAGAGATATAACTGTTTATAGGTAAATGTGGAGAATTCTATTGTTAACTTTGTGTCAGGAATACTTTACTTTAGCATTAATATCTGACAGTCTTTTGTGCTTTTTAATCTTTAGTTTTTATTGAAAGTTGAGCCAATTTGATGATAATCATAACCCAAGCTAATAAGTAGCTCCAGTTTATGCATAACTATAAAATTGTGATGAAGCTACTTCTTTGCTTTAGTGGGAAGTGGCTTAAGCTGCCTTGGAAAAATACCCAATGATCAAGCTATCCAGTGCGTCTGTTTCTTGCTGTTGCAGTTCATTTTTAGTTTTGAGGATGTATTGTATATATAGTTTGATGAATGAGTAAATGGGGATGCTAAGATAGTATTAGGCTCGCTTCTATTTTTGAGTTACTGTTCTTTTTGTTTTATAGCTTCACAGTTGCAGACTGTTTTTTTGATGGGTTTGACAAATTTACTGAGCATAAGAGATAAACCTTGATTTGCCTTTCAGGAACTTGGTAGAAGTGCAATCATTGATTCCTGCATCCGAGTTACGGACAACGGGAGGGAGAGCATTCACAGAAAAGTATGTGAATTATGTGTTTTTTTTTTTCTCTTGGAAAGGGGTTAATTCTCTAGTTTATTTTTTCTGATTGGTTCATGCCATTGGACCGTTCGTAATGACACTTCTTTGTTCAACTTGTAGGTATTCTTCATATTCACCCTTTATAATAGTTCTAATCACAATGATCAACTTAAGGTGAGGCAAATATTTGACAAAAAGATTGTTAGTCAATATATTTCATACTTTCACCTTCTTGTATGAGATATGGAATCTAAATTTGATAGCTAGGAGCTAGTAGTCCTGAAGAAGCAGCAAGATGGATTCATTCCTTGCAGGAAGCAGCCTTAAAGGTACTGAGCTGCTTCCTCTTGTTAATGCACATCATAACTTCCTGGCATAAGATTAGATGAGACTGTGACTTGATTGTACATTGCAGGGTGGTCCATACCCTGGAAATGATGCTGCTTGCTCAAAGAGCAGATGGCAGTCTTTCAGGTATAATAATGAGTTACCATCTAGCATTGCTATTCAGCATAAGCTTCTGCCTTTTTGTTATCTGTTCACCTATGCTTGCTAACGATTTGAGTTCTATGCAGATTGCTTGAATAACTTAAGTTGGATTTGTTTGGAATACTTAGTGATGAGTGTCATAGGACATTACGCTTGTTTTATTATCAAGTATTCTCTGATATTTATACCCCCGTTACTAGATATCAGTTTCTTAGAAGGACTCTGTGCATGCAGATCAAGTGGTTCCAATAATGCAAATCAGAATAATTCTCTTGACTGGACTCTTTATTCATCCACAAAGATGGACAGAGTGACATCGGATGTTGTAGCGCCATCACCTTGGACAATCTTTGGCTGTCAGAACGGTAAGTTGAAAACAAATATTAGTGATTTTTTGGATAGCCCTAGTTGTTTGTTAAAACCAGGATGCAATGCAGGTCTCAGACTTTTTAAAGAATCTAAAGAAAGGGATTCTCATGGAAAGGTTGGTATCTTTTGATTCACAAGTCAATGGTCTTCATGCAATTGCATTTCACTTTTTTTTTTTTTTCTCCCCACTCCATTGTCAGTGGGACGACCATCCTGCAATCATGGCTGTGGGTGTGATGGATGGAACTTCAGAAGCCATTTTCCAGACACTTATGTCTCTTGGACCCTCAAGATCGGAGTAAGCTGCCCAGTACTCTTTATTTTTCTTAAAATAAAGCTCTTATATTCTTTTGCAAGAGGCATGGCTTGATTTCAAAATCAAGTGGTTCTTTAATTCAATGCATATTAGTAATCAGAGTAGATCTAGCATTGTGATTCATTGGAACAGACCTCATTGTGATTGCTATTTCTTATAGGACAATGTTTCCTGTGCCGTTAGAGCATGTGCCACTACTGCTGTAATGGAGAAAAATTGTCAACTTAAGTTTGTTGCATGATAGAAATAGAAACCATTCAATTGTTTCCCTTGTTAATGTGAACTTCAATCTTGCTGAAACTCTTTACCATAAGAAGAAATCTACCTTCTGAAGATCATACTATGTATAGATTTGGCATCTGTATTTGGTGCCATTTTTAATGCATCTATTTTATTTATACACCATTGATGCTCTCTAGTTTGTCCTCGGGTTGTTCAAAATTAGAATTCTATTCATCTAGCAATGTATTGTGTCTTATCTGACAAATTTTTTTTTTCTTTTTCCAAAACCAAGGTTAACTTTGCAAATTGTCTTGCAGATGGGACTTCTGTTTCTACAAGGGTTGTGTGGTCGAACATCTTGATGGTCATACTGATATTGTTCACAAGCAGCTGTATAGTGATTGGTTACCTTGGTTAGATCCAAACTTCTGATTTAGTCGTTATGTGTTGCAAGACAAAAGGTTTCTGTGTTTTCTCTAAATCATTATACTTGCAGGGGAATGAAAAGGAGGGATCTCTTGTTGCGGCGCTATTGGAGAAGAGAAGATGATGGAACATATGGTAGTAATTGCTTTGTGGAAATTTTTAAAATTTTTATTCAGAAGTCAGAACAGATCCGGTTAAATTGCAAACTAACTTCTCTTGGTTGATATTATCACAGTTATTCTCTACCATTCGGTGTTTCACAAGAAGTGCCTCCCACAGAAAGGCTATATCCGTGCCTGCCTTAAAAGTAATGTATGCCTGAAATATATAAGTAAAAGAGAACTTTTCTACATCTCTATGAGTTCTCTATATTCTACTTTTATGTATAGATAAACACATTATAAGATGCATGAGCTGTTTTTGGTTGAAATTTAGCATGCAAGAGCCTCTTTTCGTAGTATCTCGTGTGCACATGAGCGCATACATATATACTTGGTTTTTGTGTGTTTTTGAATATTGAAGCATCGTTTGGCTTCCTAGTTTGAATGATGCTGACAAATACTTATTCCATTGCTTTATTTTGATTTGATCATCTACCATTGTCCTTGTATGCTGCATAGAAATTTGTGGGTTGTGGCATATAATGCACTCTTGAGTTTTTTTAAGGAACGTGGAGGAGATTTATATTTAAAAACAGCAAAATCAAAAGTTAATATACGGTTTTAATTTTTGGTGCTTACTTGCAGGTGGTGGATATGTCATCTCTCCATTGAATGATGGAAAACAATCAGTTGTAAAACACATGCTTGCTATTGATTGGAAATTCTGGAACTCTTATATTCGAACTTCAGCAGCCCGATCTATTACCATTCGGATGCTTGAGAGAGTTGCTGGTAATCATATATTGTGTTATAACTTTGTGAATCTCTTACCCTGAACCCCAACTGCTGCTATAATCTTTTGCTTGTTGTGTATCCGTGTTACAACTTTATGTGATCCTTTGAGGCATTAAATTGCTAGGAATTTATATAATGTACTTGCAGCATTAAGAGAGTTATTCAGAGCAAAACAAGGAAAATATCCTTCTGCTGATCTTTCATCTGGAGAGTTGATACGAAATGTTAGGTTGCACCAGAGTGAAGAGAACAGCATAGTTGATTTATGTACAGAGATAGAGGCTGGGAAAACTAAGGAAACTATGAGTGAAGGAATGGAAAGGGCACCTTCAGAACACTCGAGTCTGGTAGGTCTTAATGATGCAGCCGATGAATTCTTTGATGTTCCCGAACCAACAGACTATGATCAATCCGAAGATGGGTGGGCTTCTGACTTTGGTCCTGAAGTTTATTCTCAGGTGCGCATCAAAGTAGTTATTATTGTTTTTTACATGCAAGTGAATTTGCACTTAACGGTGCTTCATATCTAATCAAGGATGTGACCCACTTTCGAGTTTCTCCAATTTTGCTATTTCATTTCTTGTGGCTGTATTACTGTTACTCTAGCATTAAATGAGGCTATTACAGGTTCTGTGTGTATTGTTTTGCTCTGATTTTCTCACTTGACTTCTATGTGACTGAGAAATTTGCAGGATATTCGCCATCCAAAGTTATCAACTGCTGCTGTTTTTGTGAAAAAGATACATGATCTTGCAGGTGGTTCCTTTTTGGATGATCAGTATTCACCTTAGCTTCTAAAATTGTGGCAACAAAGATCTTTCTTTTCAAAGGAAGTTGTAGAAAGATAAATTGCTGATGACTTACACTTCTTCTATGTTGCAGTCCAGAAAAGGGGCTACATGGACTTACAAGACATGACGAGGGAAGATGGTATCTGTTGCTCCTATGGAAACACTCTTCCCAAGGATCCAACTTGTACATTGCCTTGCAGTTGGACAGCTGCAGAACCCTCCACATTTTTAATTCGTGGAGAGAATTACCTAGAAGACCGTAAGAAGGTATGAAGAACAATGTTTCAGCGAGGATAAAGCTGAAGTGTATGCCTGATTGCATGATCATGCAGTGAACTGGCATTTTGTCTCTGATGATCTCTAAGTATACATGTCCTTCCATGTTTTGCATTGCCTGTTTTGGATACAATCAATTGTAGACTTTTGTATATATCATATGGTGATCGGTTGCTAGAAGTTTGTAGTCCTGGATATCCCCATTGAATTCACTTTGGCTTTGCTTTTGTATAGCTTCAATTTTAGTTTTCCTGTATTAAACTTCAACTTTGAGTTTAAAATTATGTATTTTTTTTCTTTCTTTTAGTTTAAGGCAAAGGGCACGTTGATGCAAATGGTTGCTGCAGATTGGCTAAGATCTGACAAACGAGAAGATGATCTGGGAGGGCGTTCTGGGAGCATTGTTCAGGTTTTTTCTCTGTCATTACTTTTTTTGTAAATTGAGATTTTGAGGTCATTGCTCGTGAGTCACCTATAAGCCCCCCCTATACTTGCTGCATTTGCTACATGTTAAAAATAATTTCACAAAATTGATTATCTGCAGAAATATGCTGCTCGGGGAGGGCCAGAGTTTTTCTTCATTGTGAACATACAAGTATCTTATCTGTTGCTTGCACTTAATTCTGTCGAGCTATATTTCTATCTACATTTTCTTCGATACTTATGCCTTTAAAATAATTGAATTATTTACTGCAAAGCAGGTGCCAGGTTCAACAACGTATAGCCTAGCACTATATTTTATGATGAATACTCCGGTAGAAGATTTGCCTTTGCTATACAACTTCATCAACGGAGATGATGCGTATAGAAATTCACGGTTTAAGCTCATTCCATACATATCAAAGGTTGGTGCATGCAACATTTTGCAGTGGATATTGAGAATTCTTTGCTATTCTAGTAAACTCACTAATGGGTTAAATAAGAAACACAAAAATAAATGGTCAAGCTTATTTTTAACTCCATCTAAGCCGAAGAGGAAAAGAAAGTTGCAACAAAATTACATTTTCCAAATTCTCTGTACAAGCCTTTTCTGTATAGAAAAGTGAACTTTTCCTGTTTCGGTTAGGCATCTCTTTGTCAGATCACTTAGTTTATGACTTATTACTGCTTCAAACATTTGCTTTGTAGGAAATCCCTAAACTTAAGGTTTCAGTGCTGAGTTCTGCACAGGCCTTATGAACTATGAAGAAATGAATAATTGCATGCATTCATGCTGTGTAAAACTCTATTTCACATCTTATAAAGGAAAGGGTTCTAACAGATGACTTTGTTTTGTTAGGGGTCGTGGATTGTCAAGCAGAGTGTTGGAAAGAAAGCTTGTCTCATTGGCCAAGCTCTGGAAATTAATTATTTCCGTGGGAAGAACTACTTGGAGGTAAAATTTTATGAACTGTTTGTATAGTTCTGCGAGTCCATATGCACACATGCACCACATATATGTAAAACATTTCCTCATTTTTGAGCAGTTAGTTTTACCAATCAGTGTGTATTGTTATGTTGGTCCGACTTTTCATTTTTCTTTAAGTACCCGTGTCTAACACCTGTCTGATACAATTCGGATATGGGTCTGGGCTATGACTCTTCAAAGATCCTTTAAATACATGAAAAACTTATAAAAAATTGAACATATCAATGTCGGACACATCCCCATATCCGACACTCACACCAGGTCCAAGTAACATAGCTGTATGGTGCAGTTGTTGGGATAGTACACGAGGGATAGGAAGAGAAATTAACTATGTTATGATAATAGTAATGAACTTGGAGAATGTATTTGAAAACTCATAAAATTGCATTTAGTTTCATTTTTCTTCAAGCCTCCCTGCCTTTGGAAAGAAAAATGAAAAGTGAGTGTGACAATTTCTGTTGTGGAGCAAAAGGGAGAGGCATATCACTTACTAATTGTTAAAAAACATGGGAAACTTTGGCATTCTGAGATTTTGAAATTGTTGTTTCAGCTTGGGGTTGACATTGGGTCATCAACAGTGGCAAGAGGCGTGGTCAGTCTTGTACTTGGTTACCTCAACAATCTGGTTATTGAAATGGCATTTTTGATACAGGTAAAAACGACACTAGCAAATTTGATTCAATCCGTAAGTCAGTTTGAAACACTAGGGAATTAGTTGTTTTAGTTTTAAAACCTACCATTCGCCTTTGTCTATGTTCTTACACTTTAATTGACGTCCAAATGTGTCATATATCTTTTGATGTGAAAACCTATAAAACAAAGATGGTTGAGGGAGCACGTTCCAACACTCAAGTTAGTATTTGCCCCAAGTTAATAGCTGAGATTACTAAAATAGCTTCTTGAGGTTACTTATGGAAATAGGCATAAACAGCTTTGTTTCAGCGTAACAGAAAGGTGGATGTTGTTGGATACAGGCAAATACAGAAGAGGAGCTGCCGGAGTATCTTCTTGGGACATGCCGGCTTAACCATCTGGATGCAGCGAAATCTATTCCGGTAAAAGTATGATTGAAAATTCTTGAATCTGATTCTAATCTGTTACTTGCTAGTCTAGCTTAAGAAGCTTGGATGATGATGAAGAATGAATGCCAAAATCAAAAGTAATGGGCATTTATAATATCATTGGTATGGAAAATCAACCTTTTTTGTATAGATGACACAATTATTTACTGTATTCCAATTTTCCCATTTAGATTTTATTTTATATTATTTTATAATTTGTTTCCTTATTATTGGTGGGGTTTACTACCCAAAAGCTAAAGATTTAGGTCAAAGCATTCTTTTATTTCCTTCAAAAGAAAGATTAATATAGTGTTTTTTTTTTTCAATCAAAAACGGAAACATTAAACTTTATTCCTTTTTATTCTATAATAAACTAATTAAAAATATCACACGTATTAAAAAAAATTACTTAAAAAGCTCTAATGTGATAATAGAATTTGAAAATTTTAATTTAAAGAATTTTGAGCTTTTTTAAGTTTGTGGAAAAGGACTGGGGTATATAGAATATGGAAAGGGTTGTTCTCTTTGTTTGTGGTCAAAGGTCTAATGTGATGTTGGTTTTACCTATATAAGTTTTGTGAAACCTGACTTGAGGAAACTTGAAAGCAAAATCTTGGCTTGCAAAGAATGGAAGCCCACCACATGGTTGGCAGCAATTGGGCATGTTATCGGTTCCGGATTGGATGGGGTATAGAGATCTATACTATGACCAAAACAACTTTGGTTTTAAAGTGCTGCTAAACAAACCCAATTGACCTCAACTTTTGCAAATAATACTAAGTAGTACTAGTAAATTATGGAGAAGGGGGCTAACTTGTTTTGAGCTGCATAAACAGGGTAAACCTAAGACCTATAACATCCCTTACAAAAATTTCATTTCCAATTCTAAGTAGATTTATTTCAATAATATTATATATTACTTTTTTATGATCTTAAGGTATAATTCCGTTGATTTATATAGTCATCATCAAAACATAACATTATGCATACAATCTATTTTTTCTATTTTAAGATTAAATTTATTTTATGTTAATTGAGTATTTTAATTAAAAATTTCATATGCTATGAAAATTTGAATTTAAAAAGACGTGTATATGTAATTTTTTTTTAATGAATTAAGTAGGAATTGAGGGATTAAGAATGGACCAATAACTCAAAAAAAAATCAATAATATTAAGCTTTCTCAAAACTCAAAACTCAAAATTCCAAATTGCTAGGCTTTTCTAAAGGACATATCATATTTTCCTTTGACAAATACATATATATATATATATATATAAAATTCTTCAATACAAATACAAAGATTGCCTTCCGACCCTTTTCTTGGTCAATGCAGCTAACAAAAAGGCAAGAACCTAAAACGCTGCTAGTCAATCGAACATATTCACAAAATCTTCTACTACTTACATAAATGGATGAAAAAATAAAATAAAAGAAAGAAAAGCAGTAAGAAAATCAATATGTAAAATCTAAAAAAAAAAAAAAAAATTGTGGTAAAAAGGAAAAGTCAAAATCAAAATTAAAATTAAAAAGAACGAAAAATAAGAAGAGGGGACCACAGACAGCATGTGAGAAGGGGAAGCAACAACTAAATAATAATTGGGGACCCAAATTGCAATACCAAAAAGACAATGATTTCTCCTCCTCCTCCTCCTGCAACTCACACCATCTTGTCGGTGATCTCTTCCATCTTTTTTAACATAATTTAACCCCTTTTAGATCTATCTAAATTTCTTTTTTTATTATTAATTTAACTCTCATTAAGTTAACTCCACTTAATATTTACAATTTAAAGAAATTATTTTAATTAAATTTATTAATATTAGGTATGATACAAAATGCAACACGGAACATACAATAATATAATAAATATGATTAATATCATATTATATTTATATTTAATATTTTAATATATTTAATAATTTATATTATATTTATATGATTAATAAAAAATAAAAAATAAAAAACGATATAGATGCAAGAATTAAAATCCTTTTAATCATTTAAAGTTTATGCTTATTTTTAATTTTTAATCAAACCCTAATTTTTTTTCCTTTCCGTTCGATTTTAGTAAAAAATGCTTCTGATATGGTATTTTATTAAAAAAATTAACTAGTAATGATAATAATGATAAATATCGGAGGATTTGATAATGTAGATGGGCGGTGATTAAAAGTGAAACCGCACAGTCACCTCCATGTGCGTATGCCCGCATTTAACTTTTGCTCCCTCTCTCTCTCTCTCGCTCTCTCTCTCTCACGCACAAACAAAATCCCTAAAAATCCCAATGTCCGACACAGTAATCTCATCTCCTATCTTCCTCCCTTATTTGCCTTTCTCATTTTCTCTCATTTTCCTCTGATCCAAACAATGCCTCTCCTTCAATCTTCTCCTTAAAACCAGGTCCTCTCTCTCTCTCTCTCTCTCTCTCTCTTTGCATTTTGCTTTTTTCCTTTTTTTTTGGTTAAAAAAAATTCAAATGTTAGCTTTTGCTTTCTGTTTGATTACTCAGAAAAATGGAGGAAAAGGGCGCTAAACTCTTCTCTTTCTAAATAGTCTATACTTTTTAGAACTTTTCATATTGCTACATTTCTATTTTTCCATGTATCCAAACAAGCTCTTGAAAAAAAAAAAGAAGTTATCGTAATTTTTTAAAAATTATTTTTGGGTTGTTATTACAAGTGTTATTATTTTGTTCGGTTATATTCATGCTGAAATGACGACTTAACTTATTCTCCAAACCTAGAAAGAGACCTTTTTTTTTCCATATATAAAATTCACATAAATAGTAAACTTCAGTGTTTTGACTAAAATATTAACTTAGAGTCCTTAATTGCTTCAAATTTTTATTTTTTAAATAAATAAAGAAGTTATTGCTCAAGATATTATTGCCTTGTTAAAGGGACAAAAAAACCCATTAATTTTAGCTAGATAAGCCGATATCCAAATGGGATAATAACTCATTGCTAACCCCTTTTAATACGCGTTTTAATTAATTTTACCTCTTAGGTTTGATGTTATAAATGCTTAATTAAACGCGTTTTAAACGTGTTTTATCATTATTGTATAATATTAATTAACTTTTTTTTTAGTCTTTTATTTTGTGAACAGGAAAAATCAAGAGCCGAGAATCAGAAAATAAATTATGAATAATTCTTGGTTTGACAATGGCTTCGATGGGGTTGGTGTCAATGATGGTTTCTTTGATGACGTATTGGATTTCCCTTTGGAAGATGTGGCTGATGCCGACGGTAGTAGCGGAGAAGGTGTTGTAAAAGATTTTCGTTTGCCTCTTGATGACGTTGAAGACAACAACGGTGGTGGTGAAGAGTGGGATTGTAACTTTCAAAACTTAGAGCCGCCGCCTGCTAATGTTTTGGCCGGCTTGTGTTCCGGCTTTTGTGGCGACTTTTTCGGTGATAGTTTGGTGGATAACCTTACAGTTTCAGTGAGTTCCCACTGTTTTCCCTTACGCTAGTGATGACTAATATATGTATATACATATATATATATATATATATAATATTATTGGACTTAGTAGTTATTTTGGAAGTGGGTGAGTTTGATGTGCGCGTAACTGCTAATTTTATTTGTTTTACGCATGGTCCAAGTAGTGTTCTAGAGTTATAACTCTTTAGAATCAATATAAGCAGTAGCCCATTGAGTCTTATGTAGAACATAAGTATAAAATATCGGTTGGAAATTGCATATATAAGATCTTTTTTGTCTTCTATCTGTTGAATTAAAAAACCCATTGGACTTGCTGGGGAGCTTAATTACTTGGAGACACAATACATATCATTCATGACATGAGACAAAAACTGTGATTTGCCTAACTATGCTTTTATCCTGAAAAATTTAGTGTGTCTCCGATTAGTGGTCTGAGGGTGTCGATTAGGTTTGGGCTAGAGTGTACAAATCTACCTTGTGCACCAACACATCTTAAGTACTTTGTTGAATGAGTAACTACCCGTGCACTTCATGGTTATTCTTTTCAGAAAAGCAACCATTAATAGGTAATATGGTGGTCTTTCACTCATGCGTAATTAGAAAGCAATGTTATGGAAATAATTTTGTTTCTAAGATGTGCAGTGTTTCTCAACCTCCTGAGACTACTTGCGCGTTACGATCTTTATTGACCAAAGAACTTTGGTGAAAGCAGGTTATTTTACTGTGGCAAAGACCCATAATGAAAAATGGTTCAAGAGATTGAGACAATAATCTGATGTTGTTCTCGGCAAAAACCAAAAGATTGCATTGTTTTTTCTGGTGCAGATATAATAAGAGCATGGGTCATACTATGTGCACTCTTTTACCACATGCTGTTACACTGTGGTACAGCTGTTTGGTCCTAGCAAGCAAGCAGGCCTAATCAGTGCTTGGTTGGCCTTGCAAATAAATGGATGGGCCCACCTGATAGTGCTGTTGATTGTGACTCTGTGATTGATGTAATGATGTTCAATGGCAGAGTGGCTCGTTCTATGATAAATTTTAGCATAAGAGATTTATACAATTGTTGTAGCTGATAATTATTCTGAAATGGATGGTGCTATTCTGATATCATTTTCATTTGAATCCTAGTACAACCATTAAAATGAATAATTAATCCTTTTCTTTCTATCTTTTCCACTATTATTTTTTTGATGGAAGGAGAGGGGACTAAATTCTTCTTTAACCTCATTTTTGACTTTTTGCTGAATTCTTCCCTTTTTATCTAGTGTGATGGATCTTCACAGCTAAACCAGTGGTCAAGCACTAGCAAATCATCCTCGAGCAGAAGCATTACTCTAAACAGCGAGTCTGCGGATGTCAAAGGTTCAACACGATTCCAGACCTCCAGTCCAGTATCTGTACTTGAAAGCAGGAGCTCTTGCTCAGCTTCAAAGCCTGCATCTTTGAATCCTAAGCTCACTTTCCTGGTGAAACGTGACCGAAGCAAGCGCAGACGAGCATCTACCTTTAACATGCAGTTCACATTGCCTTTCATATCCACCACCTCCTTTACCTCCAGAGGATCTACTTCTTTGGTTGATTCTGAATCAGAATCAGAAAGCCATCTTACAGAGAAAACTTCCAAAAAGAGACAGAAGAAAAAGAACCTGACATGGCTTTCGAGTTCCAGTGAGAACAAAAAATCCCCCTCCCAACAGTCTGCTGTTTTTAGGAAATGCCTGCACTGTGAAGTTACAAAAACTCCACAATGGAGAGAAGGCCCCATGGGCCCAAAGACCCTTTGTAATGCATGTGGGGTTCGCTACAGGTCTGGCCGCCTCCTTCCAGAATATCGCCCTGCTGCAAGTCCGACATTTGTTCCATCATTGCACTCCAACTCTCATAAGAAGGTGGTAGAGATGAGAAAAAAAGCCAAGCGGCCAATGACTGTAACACCGTCGATGCTCTCAATCCAACCAGAACCATCATTCGGATAGCAACTTGTTAGGTCAGAAAGCTTCAAGTAGGGAGCTTCCTTGTTCTATCTCTTTTATTAGTTGTTTTTTTTCCCCTTTGGTTTCTTCTTCCTTGTTTCTCTGTGTACATTAGTGGAATAAGTAGGAACTTTAGATGATTGACATGTTTGGCAGGAATAGGCAGAAAATATCTCAGTGAAGTAGAGAATGGAGGATGGATTTTCAAATTAGGTTTAGTGAATGCTTATGCCATTTTTAGAGTTGCTTTATATGTTTGACTCTATTGGCTCTCAGCCTATTCATTTATTCTTATTAAATGCAATTATTTTTAGTGTCTCTTCCTCAACTTAATCTTCTATTCTTTCACTTCTTAAATTTTGTTTGAGGAGGGAAACGTAATCAGCCAATTGGGCCAAAACTTTGTAGTCAAGGTAAGATCCAAATTTCGATATTTGCGATTTATTTATTTATTTTTTAATCTTAAAAGGGCTTTCCCAACACTTTTCGTCATAAATTTGATTGATCTAGAGTGGCATGTTTTTTACCCAATTTTGATTAGTGAGTTTGTTCCAAAATGCAAAAAGAAGCGAAAACTTACCCAACTTTGAATAATGCCTTTTTATTTTTATTTAATGTTAAAAGGAAGAATTTCATTGCTTTACATCGTTACAAATAATTTATATTATCCTTAATTTATGCTCTTTTTATTCTGTTGATTGAATCATTGCATCCCTAAAATGCAAGTAAAACCGAACTCTTACCATATCTTTTTTTTTTTTGGGGGGGGGGGAGGGTTGTTATTGCATTGGAGTTTTACCATAGCCAGACAAACAAATTGAACAAATCTCCATATGATAATGTAAAAGATCAAATAAGCCAAATTGGTTAAAAGACAAAAAC
>JBBYHK010000022.1:15465886-15476055 GCA_038382065.1 Adansonia grandidieri | reverse complement strand
AATAATAATAAATTGAACCAATAAAATCTGATGGTACAATTCAGTTATCATGCTCGGTATGATTATTCATGATATTCGATTCCATGAACATGTTTTTCAAGTCGTATATCTTTGGTAATTGGTGTAGAATTGAATGCAACATTGCGTTAGGCCAATGAATTATGAAAGATGAAAGCAAGGATTTTGTCCTAAATATCAAAACCTTAAGGAATCTCAAATTTCCATATTTACAGATCCAATCAAATTGCAAAAACAATGACCCCTCCCCCCCCCCCAACCAAAAAAAAGGTTTAGGAAGTGGGATAAAGGGATAAAAAGTTCCAAGAAAAAAAAAAACACCCGATGAGTATTCCAGCCATTAAAATTAAGATTAAAAATATTGATTTGACATGATCAGTCAGAAAAAGAAACAAAACCTTGAATAGTAAACAACAATAACTAATGAACATGTAATTAACCTTATAGCACAGCCTACCGTTTCACCACCATCTGCAAACAAAATTATACTGTACATATGAATTTTGCTGCTTTAGCCCTCGCCCACAGTCCAAACGTACTGTGGTCTTTTGTTCTCAGATCCAACTTCCATGTTCAGCCACCCCACATGTTTGGCCGGTATTATTCTGAAACAGAAACCTCTTGATCAACCCTCCAATAGTTTGCATCGTTGAACTCCTTCATCCCAGCCCCAACATCATCGGAATTCTCCTTTTCTGGTACCTTAGGAATGATGCTCCTCTTCAATGGCCCTGCTTCTCCGACTATTCCTTCTTTCAAAGCATGTTCCATTGCCTTCTCTGTACCTTCTAATTCCACACCTACGAATTCAACATCCTCTTCAAACAAAGACGGCACTGGTGGTGGAGATTTCTGGCTTGTATCACTGCTCGCTGACCCGTCACTCAAATTCATGGAGTCTGAGGCACAATTTGGAAGTAGGGATTCCCCATTTGAGGGGTGCCCAGGTTCAGTGACCAGTATCCCTGTATTTTTGGGTATGTTGACATCTGAGCTGTCATCATCAAGGAATGGATTCTTGCTTGAACCACCAACTTGTAAATCCGAAGATTCTCCCCATCCCACCCACTGAGGTAAAGGCCTATCTCTAAACATGTCCTCATTTTCAGTTGTATTGAACCTGAAGAATCCCATATCATTAGAAGCATTTGCTTTCTCCCCTTGTGGATTTAAGTCTCCGCCACTCGTGGAATTGTTAAATCCATTCATCACATTGGAAGTAGATGTGCCGTTCATTGACTGCTTGCTTTCATTGAACTCATCCTCCTCTCCAACTACCACCTCATCATCACTACCGCCGTTACCACCATTTGCAGTGCCATTCAAGTTAATCTCATCCATTACCTCTGCGGAGGATGTAGCCAGAGTTGCATTACCAATTTCGTCATCTTGGAATGCAAACCAGTTGGAATTCGTGAATAAACTGCTGCATTAAAAAAAAACATGGGTCGTTATCTCCGCTAATACAGCTACTTTAACAAAAGAATCTGAAGTGCAAAATTACGATGAAGCTAAGGCTACTTGAACAACATTCACCCATCTGGAGTTTCTGTCATGGACCTCATCAGCCAAATTACTCTATTACTACAAGTAACAACAAGAAAACTCACCTTCCTTGGTCATCACCGAGCCTCAAGGATGATATGACAACCTCAGCAGATTCATCGTCAAAATAAACATCCTGCAAATAGAAACATAAATTTACCATCAAAATTTGACATTAAAAAATAACCAAAAAAATCCAAACTTTTTTGGTTTCTCCATCACTCATGCTGATCTTAACAAATAGCTTTAGGTTATGTTACCATTGATGTCTTTTATATAGACAAATAAAGAACCCATTGGAAAAACAATCTCTTGGCCTCATATACAACCATAGAGGAAGAGTTAAATGAATTAAAAGAAATCATAGGGACCTGATCATCTCGATAAAGAGCACCATGGTCCTGAAAGCAGTTAAACAAAAATAATAAGTATAGCAAACAGGTAGAATTCAAGAAACTGTCATAAGAAGTAAACTACATACTTCATTATCATCATTCCCATATATTTTGTAACTAAAAGCCTGGCTTAGGTTATTCGCTAAAGCTGCAACATCATAATCTCTATCATGAATATCATCCTCATCAGTATCCCTTGCTCTGTCTTGGAATGCTGTTGGGCGGCTGGATACAAGAAGGAAATATATATGAGACTCTTTAAATAATTTTTCCGTTAGCGCTCACAACTATGTTGTTGCAGCAACTGGCAATAATGTACTAATAACAAGATATGGATTCAAAAATTGGTAATACCATCAGAAACTTCACAATATATGACAGAAGCCATAAATAAACAAGAAAACGATCAGACAGATTTCATATGTCATTTATAACTTACAAATCTGCTACAAGACCATACAGAGTCCATGAGTGCATGCACTCTCACAAATGCCATATCAAGGAAAGAGTCTAGCGACAATTGACCTTCAATCAACTATCAAACTAATCTGACTAAAATGCATATCCGAAAAGAAGCAAGTGCATACCCACAAGCCCATCGATAAACATTTTCAACTGCATTACGTTCTTGCAAAATGTTAGCTTGCCACTCATTCCATTCGCTATTTTCCTGTAAAGAAAAATATGAAGTTGTGTCAGCAAATCACAAAACAATAAGTCAAATAATTCAACCTAGCAGTTCCAGCCAATGAAAGATACCACCAACGTGCCAAATAACACAAAAGTTGGATGTAACTCAGATTTACCATACCACATAAACAGATTCTACCCTAACTTTAATTATAGCAAAAGTTTTAGCTAAAATAAAACATGCACCTACATCCTGTAAGATCCTGGTAGAAGCAGTCATACAACATTAACAAGCAGTCAATCCCCACCTGTAGACATGCCTGAATGCGGTTGTTGCTGCTTCCCAACTGTAAGATTTTATTTGATATGCGTGTAATATGTCCAATGTTTCCTGCCCGCGGTGCACGTTTTCCAGCAGCAGGTAGGGTTGGCTGTTCAACAGAAGAAGGGTTAAGCTTACAGCATAATCAGGTTGCACTTATAACAGCTTCTAGTTACGTTAGTTATAATGCCTGTTAGCAAAACGGATGAATAGCAATATGACTAACATGTACCTGATTACTGTCACCAGAAATAATTGGATTTTTGTCAGTTCGAAGAAATTTCCCAATCAAATCACATTCTTGAAGAAGATGATCAACTATTGTATCATTCTTGCTTTCCAGACATGATAATATTATACTCTCCACATGTTGATGTAATGCATTGTTGTATGGATACCTGCACAATATGAAATAAAGAGACACTCAATAAGGCCTATCCTCAAGAAGACATCAAGCATTTTCTATAAGATTCAAACTCCAATAAGTTTTTTCAGTTCATTCAAGATGACAGTTATAAGCAAGAGCTTACTCAAAGAAAAGATCAAGAACTCGTTGAATGGCTCCTGAGCTGACCAACTCCTTCTCTGCAGCTTCATTTCCAGTTCTCAACAGCACAGCAATGAACTCCACAATCTGAAATAGAAAGCAAAATAATTCAGGAACAAGACAAAACATTTCGCACAAGCCCCTACAAAGTCTTATATAAATTGTGCACAAACACCAAATAAAAACTAAAAAAAAAAGGGGTGTCAGGTTGAATATTCCGTGTTGGTTGGCACATAAAACTTATGATGAGCAAAATAAACCTTCAGACGATACTTCCCGAGAGGTGGCCTCAATTCTCCATATGTGGTACGCAAAATTTTCTCATCAGAGGACACATTCAAAAGCACGAGTAAGTTACCTGTACAAGCAAACACAATCTTGAAAACCGTAACTAAAATGAAAGCCAAAATGTTACATGCACCTAGGGTTATATAAAAACTATTACATACAACTTTCACCCAAAGAAACCACTCACTAAGCTTCGGCAGCATTGCATTTATCGTCTCTGAATTCACAGGGATTGGAGGCTCATACACATGTTGATTTCGAAAAGAATGCACCAAAGGAGAAGCAATTGCTGATCTTTTTGGATCCAACAATGAGATACAAACTGAGAGCGAGTGTACAAGGCCAGATTTTGAATTTGAATCTTCCAACGCATGACCAAATATCCTTGCCACAAAGCTGTACATGAACACATCCAAAATAAGAGACCAAGTCACAAACATAAACAAAGTAGAGAATTGAAAAGGCGAAGCAGACAGGGAGCGAATAAAAAGGAGCTAAATCTCACAAACCTTGGACTAGAGAATTTCGTGGCTAAAACTGAAGGGGCAGTCCGTGTTATTGCGCATAATGTTTCTGCCGCATTAGCATGAACTTCAGGAGGACACTAAACATTGTAAACAACAGGTTGTGAGATACTCATTACAAACAGTATGGCATGCCTTGAAAATATTAAAACAATATTACGTCATGAAAAAAATAGATGACAAATTTCTCACTTACTGATGGACTCAATTTATCCACAATCATTCCCAGCAAATCGATATCGGCTAACCATTGCATTACATCCGAAAAATTGGGATATACATGATCATCAGCTCCTACTAACAGAACCAAAACCTGTGAAAAGGAGCATCTCATCTCAATGTTCAACCCAGACTAGTTAAATGCCAAACTGTATAAAATCCACTATTGCAATAAAAGAACAGAGAAAATCTCAGGTACCTCCATGATCGATGTGATTCCTATCAAATCAACCAGTTGGTGGAAAACATCTTGATGTACCTGTTAATAATCTGTCTCAGTAAATCCATATAAATAAATAAAAACATTTTATCCTTTGTCGTTCAGAGATCATAGAACACTGAGAAGCCCAATTTTGTCATGCAAGTCACTATACTCGTAGCATCTTTAGTACCAAACGCAGAAAACCAACTCACCAGATGGAAAGGATTTATAGTCCATGGAACAGTTTACAGCACCCCTAATTTAATATGTCTACGTGAACTTACAGGAGACAAATTTTACAGGTCCTTCATGCACATCCATATCAAATAAGTCAGTACAAAGTTCTGGAGCCCAAGGTAGAGTTCCAACTGACAGTGCAGATTTATACATGTCTCAATTACACTAGTCATCCAGATTTGCAGGTTATTGAATGTATCATCCAACAACAGAGAAGAAACATATAAACAAATTTTCAAGGAGTCTAAGAATGTGATAGTAAGCACAATAGGTTTACTTACTTGAACGTAGTTCATAACTGGAACAGTCTTCCGTAGCATAAGGCAGACAACAACCTAAAGTACCACACCAAATGAAACCTATCAATTGGTAATAATAACCAATGCAGTAGTCAAGGTAAACATGATATGAACCAGCACAGAAACTAATCAGAATATGAACAAACGCACCTTACTGAAATAACCAGCTAGCAAGGCACTATGAGGACGGTTTGGTTCCAAGAAAGAGAAGAGTAAGTTCATCAACTGCAACAAAGAGATAAGCATAAGAAACAAATCATAGCAATTTTCATAACCAAAGATGCATAATCAAGAACAAAAATGAAAACCATGCCTCTTCCTCCTCCACCAAAGTCCTCAGAATAACATCAATCTCACATGTAAATATCTCACAGGCTATGAATGGGAACCTAGAAAGAAGGGAAGAAAAAAAAAGAAAAAAAAGAACCAATCATTAAGAAAAAAAATACAAGACAAGGAGCTAGAAAGAATTCTAGTTCCTGATTCTTCATTTAATGAAAATTACTTACTTGAAGGCCCGTTTACTGTCAGCATCCTCTGGAGGTTCTTCGACAACATATCGCAATAACTGCTCAACTTGAGCTCTATCTTGTAGACTGCAAGTAAAATATGGAGTACATCATGAGCATCAAGTAGTATAATCCTCTATCAGATTCTACAGAGACTTTACCATTCTAATGGACTACAAAATATGCCGAAAAGAAAAACATAATGAGAAATAAGAAAAAGCACAATGTTATATAGTGGCAAAAATTACAAGTTGATGAGTCGACTGTTTAAAGCTTTGCACTCTTGGATTATTTCTTCCTCGTCCAGAAGCTCTTCCAAAGTAAAGTTTTCCTTGTCTAATATCGACTCCACCTACAAAAGAATATCAAGTCAATGAAACTAACCAGAATCTCATTAAACACAAAATCAATAAGGTAACAGAACCTCTTAGAACAAATCGTTGGAAATGGTGAAAGAACATGATCCTAAAAGCAAATCCAGGTAACCATATCTATATAGCTTAACGCATTTTGTGAATTACATGCAAAAGAATTTAACACTGAATAAGATAGTTCAGCTTCAAATAAACGGAACTCCAGCCATTTCTAACTCAAAAAAAAAAAAAGGCTTAAAAATCAAAGTTGACTCATCGAATTGAACAATGAAATTTCCCAAAGAGGCGGACAAATCTAAGTACCTGAAACTACTTTGCTACGGCATCAATGAATCCAAAAGTAAATTTCAAATTAACTAAGCTGAAAAAGAAAAGCAAGAATTTGAACCTACAAGAACCCCAAAAAATAAACAGAAATCTAACGAAAAATAACAAGACCATGACATCAAATAAAAATAACTCCCAAAAGAAGAAAGAATATCAATGCAACAAGCAGAGATTAAAGAAAAATCAAGATTTAATATTAAAAAGAAATGGAGTAACTAAATGATAAAAGTATTATAAAAATTACTCACGGGAGAAGAGGAGGATAGAGCTGTGAGCTTCCAAAACATGGTGAATAAGAGCGAAAAGATAAGCAGAGAAGGTGAATAGATCTGTAAAAACCTTCAAAATAACCAGTGAATCTAGGGAGTTGTCGAAAGATGATGAAAAATAGCGCGAGATAACAGAGTAAATAGGAGAAAAAGGAAAATATATAAAAACAAAAACCCTAATTTTTGCCGTTGATTAAAAAAAAAAAAAAAAAAAGAAAGATCGAAAATACTTGCAAAAGGAATTGTAGTAGTAACTGAGGGAATGAAGAAAAGGGAGGGGCTGAGGGCCTCTTTTTTTCCCCCCGATAGAAAAAGGTGCAAAACGAAGTACTCCGAATTTGACAAAATTATTTGTTATGTTCAATGGTTATAGCCATGTATGTATGGATGGATCGATGGATGTGATGGTGATCGCGGCCTCAAGAAGATGACCTGTGAGAAACTGATCTACGAGCTTTGGGAGAAAGTCTACCCTTATAAGATATATTATATATTTGATTATTTTATATTTATATTAATTTTAAATTTTTATATTATATAAATTTTAAAATTTTATTTTTATAGTATTGTTTCATGTTTTTATTATTTTATACTTATCTTATTCATATAAATATATTTAATATTTTAGTGTCACATCAAATACTTTAAAAAAGTACATAATGTGAATTAATCCAACGTCGGATGATAAAAAAAAGTTTTTGGACATATAAGCGGTCAGAACCAATCCTTAATCATCCGATTTCACGCCAAACGTCTCAACAGGTGGGTAGGTAGATTAGACCAATTGTGACTCCACGCTAAATACCCTAGAGATAGGATAGGCAGAAATAGTAGAGAAATCCGTAACAAATGAGTCACGAGATTAGATGAGAAAAATGTCAACATATAAACAGGTACGCTACACATCACATTAAGCATGTCTTTTGAGAAGAGCATAATGATCCTATGACACTAGCACATAGGTACACTTATAGGTGTATTTGTTATATTTCAAATGTTTATTTTAGAGGATTTAAATAAAAATATCATATTTAAAAAATAGCTTTGGGCAAAAAAAAAGCAACAATGCTTGTTTTTTTAATTCTAATATTCAAAGCTTGAACTTTACTCAACTTAACATGTTTTTTAACTATATAATATTTATTATATTTACATATATTATGTATAGAATAAATATAAATAATATTATAATTTTTGTATTAAAAATTATATTTTTAAAGGAATTGAAAAATATAATATGAACGGATATAAATAATTTTAGACTATTTATTAATAAATATGGGTAAACTTAAGTAAATTTTAAGGTTCATATTTTAGGTCAATTGAACTGGAATAAAACATATGATGTTAATACTGCATTTAAACTTGAGAGCAATTTCTTGTTATTTTTGAAAAATCTGCATTAAAAAAAAAGATCGAACTCTATATTTAAGAGATCGAATTTTTAGATAGCTTTCGTTATTAAGGTATTGTTCTCCTTACTTGGAGATCAATCTCTTTTAATTTATTTCAAGAAGAGATCGATCCTTATACTGAGGGATTAATTTTTTTAATTTTGTTTCAGTTTTTTTTTTAATATTGTTTTATTTTTTAAAAGGGTAAGATATTTTTCATAAAAAATTGATTAAATTTTCATTGATTTGAAGTTGATTTTCATTTAAACAAATTTTTATAGAAGAAATATTAAAATATAAATATATAATTTCACGAAATAAATAAACCCTTCTTTTGAAAACAAGCTCGCTATAACTTGGGGACAACAAAGGAGCAAAGAGCCAAACAAAGAATATAGGAGGAACAAAGGAAAGAGTAAGGGGGTGCGGATTATGAGATGGATCTTCCGGGAGGGTTGGTGAACAATATACATTGGTAAAAATAAGGATAAATAGAAAGTCCTGGTAATTTGGAGTTAGGACATGACATGTCATGTCATGTCATTTTCGTTGGTAGGTTAGACAAGGATGTTGGTTTTCATTGGCACTAATTTGCCGGTAAAATAAAACAATACCTGATACAAGAAACGTGAATAATAATCTATGTTTAAAAAAAATCGAATTAAATATTGAATTAGAGAGATTGTTAATTTTTAGTTTAATTAATTTGATTGATTCGAAAGATTCAATTAAATTTTTATAAAAATAAGTAAGAATTAAATATAATAAAATTAAAAAAAGTTAAAGATTAAAATATTTTTAAATTTATTTTATGTTTTAATATTGTTATGATTTTTAAGTAATTTTATTTACTGAATTGATTTTTTGTTAATTTACGATACCAACTTAATCACATTTTTTACATAGTATAGATTTATATGTTTGAATTTTAAAAATAAGTTTAAACTTGATTTTTTAAAAAATTTTATTAGATTAACCAATTTTTCATTAATTCTTTAAATTTTTATCCTACAACATACGATCAAACCGAATTAAACACTAATTATTAATTTAATAGAATCAAGCAATCACTTGATTTGTTTGTTTTTTTCTAAACTAGTTTTCATGGGAGGAAGATTTTGTGCATTTATGATCAGCCCAAAAAAGACAAGAACATGAACAAAAAGTTTAGGAACATGTCATTCATTTGTAATAACACGAGTAAAAAGCCAAATACAGTAATTAAAATCCGCTAGGAAAAAAAAAATCAAACTTTAGCTGTTTTTCATTTTACATAGTATGAAGATATAATAAAGGATTTCCAACTAAGATTTTCAAACAATAAATTATTATATGGATTATTAAGTCAAATGTTTTATTGTCAAAATCTAACGTTATGATTTTTTTCCCACATGGATTATTCAGAGTTTTATATATCAATTAAGCTTTTTTTTTTCTTTAATACTCAAAATTCAATTCAAACTTTGATTTGAAGATTTTAAGAATAAAAGATATGTAATATTGACGTTTGTCTTACAACCAACGAATGCAACACGTAGCTAAAGATAGAAACAACTCTCATAGACTAGTACTGATATTTTGCCAAATCGGTCAAATTATCCAAATAATAATTGTTTTCCCATTAAGCTGTCTCCCGAACAGACCCTTATCTTGAAATCCATCCCCGTTTGAAGTATAAAAATTTTATTAGTAAATTTAATAGAGCAATATATTTCTTCTAGAATATAATAAAAATATTCAAAATTAATGTAATAAAAGAAGTTTGTTTTACACACTAATAAAGTAATTTTTTTAATTATATTTGTGAAATTAAAAAATTTATTATTTACTTTTTTTTGTATTTTTAAAATATATCTTAAGGATATGTATAGAAAATATACTTACAAATATATATAATATGTTTTGATTATACAAAATTTAAACTCCCATCCTCTTAAATACCATTCATAAACAAAAATAATACACTACTTTATTACATAAACACTAATTAAGTAGTAAATATTCTAATATGGCAATTATATATATGCTACCATTTATTTATTCCAATATTCTTTTCTATTCCATTTTTTT
>JBBYHK010000022.1:15421375-15431957 GCA_038382065.1 Adansonia grandidieri | reverse complement strand
TATATATATATATATATATATACAAACACGCGTACATACATATATAATCAGAAACCATTTGAAGTGTATTTTTCTTCATTTTCAAATTAACTACCAAATTCAAGTGTTTGGCTCTGTTCTGTTCCATACTTTCTCTACGTCAGTCTGACGTGTAGACAAATAATTGGTACATTACTGTCCTCCCTAAATTTCCGTTTCGTTAGTTCTGCCCCGTTTTCCCTTTGTTCTTAAATTCCTTCTGGATTCAAAAGTCTCTTTCGTTTTTGAATTTTTTCCTCAATTTTCAACTGCATTTATTTTATTTTACATTTTTACAGATCTATTGAAATGGCGAAACTCGGATTTCTTACCATTGCTTTGTTAGTAGTTCTTGAACTCACCTTCGCTGCCGATTCCCCTGCACCCGCTCCTTCACTAGGTGGGGACTCATCACCGCAACTCGCGCCCACTCCGGTGACTGGATCTCCTGACTCGGCACCAGCAATCTCACCGGTTACGGCTGCTTCCCCTCCGGCCCCACTGGCTCCATCTTCGTCAGATGTGGACCAAGGAAAATCACCGGCGAGTTCTCCTGCTCCTTCACCGAAGGATGCGAGCGATATCAACCACAGCAACATCAATGCAGACGGAAGCGAAGAGTACACCGGTGGTGATGGAGGTATGAGCAGCGGGAAAAAGGCTGGAATCGTTTTGGCAGCGATGGTAGCAGCGTGCTTGGTTGGCGTCGGTGGATTGATTTACAAGAAGAGACAAGATAACATCAGGAGATCTGAGTACCAATACGCCGCTAGGAGAGAAATTCTGTGAAGAAGAAGACTACGAGTTCGAGATTATACAGTTTTCTTTTTTTAAAAAAATGATCAGATTATATTCAAATTTATACTACTTGCATTTGATTTCAATTTGTTATCATGATTAGTTCAAAATTCGAAAATTTATTATTTTTGATTCTTTGCAAGGATTTTTCTTAGACTATTTGCATGAGACAAGATCATCGTAGTCGAATTTTCAGTCAACCGTGTACTCTGCATTACTAATAGTATTAATCAAAGATGTCTATATGTTAAGTATTTAAATTTACACTTTGTTGATCGTTTCTTTAATGAAAAACAAATCTAATTAATGTTTGGATTGTAGGATTTTCTTTTCCTTTCCAATTTCGTTTATTGTCGTTTCTTTGATGGAATTTTCCATTCCTTAAAACGGATTATTATTAATCTTTAAGCTTTTGAGAAAATTTTTATTTCAATTGGTTTCTCAAATCTTTGCTCTCAAGTTTCGAGTTCTTCTGTGGGCCTTTTGGCAATCAAATTTAGCCCCTCTCCGCTCTGCTAGTCTGCTTCGCATAATAATATCATTGAATACTACGGCCGCCCCCACCGCCGCCTTTAAAATTCGACTAAATAATCATTGGGTACGGTGGTTTAGATTGGCAGAGCAGCGGTCTTATTTTCGATTCTGTTCTTTGAGAAAAAGACAAGACGAGGTAACTTATTCTTTATAATTCACAGTTGATTTATTAATTACTCCATTAAAAACGGGCGGGGCAGGGGGGGTCCACTCCTTTCGTCCTCGACAGAACTGTCCCTTGTTAATCATTTTGGTTAGTCGTCTTTTAATCGTGGGCTAAAGCGCAAGTCCTGCTGGTCCCCGTTTATATATCATTCAAAGAGTTGAATGTGGCAACAAGGACCAACCGTGATCATGTTTTTTTTTTTTTTTTTTTTAATTTTCAATTTGTCATGTAATAAGTGAATTTATATAATTATACATAAATAAATAATTATTTTAAATATTTAAATAAATGCATAAAATAATGTGTCAATTCTTTGATTGAATGAAAATTTTATAATTTTAAATGTTTTATATGCACAAAATAAATGTATAAATGCAATTTTAAATTAGCATATTTAATGATCTTTTTTTTATCATTTTCATTGCAAGGCTATCACTATAACAATTAATTTCATTATCACCGATGTTTTTAATTTATCGAAATCAATTTTACCATTCATCCGCACTCTGACCCTGAATCCATACAGAGGCTTTAAGTAAATTGAAGAGTATACATTATATATTCCATGTAGAAGCACTGTCTACATTTAGCAACATTTAAATATGTTGTACAGGCTGAGAGGCGATTGCATAATGCAAATCTGTGCAGCCTACAACTAGGCATTGATCTTTACCAATACAATCTTACAACTGTTGCGATTTACTATATGTGAGATGGTATATCAAGAATACCGTTGTACAACGATAGGGAAGGCGATACCCTTCGACTGTTGCTACTTTGATCATCAGACAAGAACCTCCTAAACTTATTCTTCGGCCGGGAGGTCTACCCAGCGGCCATGATCTTTTATTAATTGGATCAGAGCATCGGTTGCATGCTCCATTGCAATTCCGCGCTTCACAACAGTCTGAAAGAGAATCCATATACCGATTAGGTTCATAGTAGACCCGACAATCCATATATTCGTATCGTATTCGTGTTATTTAACTACCAGATCTACTTCACATTATCTTTTAAAATTACAAAGGCATGAAATGCTACAGTACCTTGCCTACATAGAGGTCAATTTTTCCTGGAGCACCACCAACATATCCAAAATCTGCATCAGCCATTTCCCCCGGACCATTGACGATGCAACCCATAATTGCAATCTGACAAAGAAAAAAGAATTCCACATTATTTATCTCAATTTTTAAAATAAATCGATGATTAACTAGGCTATTATTAGATGGCAGACAGGAAGGTGAGCACAAGTTATTACCGAAACACCAGGCAAGTGTGACGTCTTTTCTCGTATTTGCGCACTTATTTCTTGAAGGTCAAACAAAGTTCTGCCACAAGACGGGCATGAAACATACTCCTGCAACCAGAATTCATGCATCTTAGATATAGCTCTGAAGATTGTTGAGGTTTTGCAATATTTTGAAGTTCCAACTTTTTTTTTTTTTTTGGGCCACTCAGAGAAGATTCATACTGTCTTGGTATTTCTCATTCTACAGCCCTGAAGTAAGTTGAAAGAAGTGTTTCTGAGGAAATCAAAATCTTGGTCTGGGGCTTCCAACAAGACACCATCTCCGAGTCCATCAACCAGAAGGGTTCCGGCATTGGTGCCAGCATTAATGACCAAGTCATCCCTGCATGTTGAGAAAAAAAATTATAAGCCAAAACTATTCAAACCTTGTACCTCAATCAACAAGCACTATGGGGTTTTTAAGTCACCTGTGAATCCCGTTTGGAAACTGAATATGGTGGATTACAGGGAAATCCAGAGTATTCTCTGATAGATACTCAAATAACCTGCAGAAGAATAATGTTCAAATATCAGAAACCAATAATGGCAAGCAATGGGTGGTGAAACCATAAAAGTAAAAGGAAATGATAGAAAAAGCATAACCAAATAGATAGAGACAACTCGTAACTAACTTCCTTGGTCATGCTTAATCATGTAGTGGTCTTGGGAACCAGATCTGGATTTGAATTTCAGCTGGCATGCTTAACAATATTTGTAACAGTTCATACGACGGGCAATGGTGGACGATTGCATAAGAGAAAATCACTCCTATTTCATGATTAATGTAATCAATGAATTAATGCATCGACTTTGAACAAGCCACCAACACCCTTAGTTTTTTAACGATTCCACCTTGACTTCAAAAAAAGCCACCTTATACCTTTAATCTTATGAAAGATATGCAAATTCAAGTCATTAGCATATTACCTCCTTGCCGCATGCACTCTGCCAATCTTATCTTCATTGTACGGTATATTATGAAGAAGCATTGTAGCATCAATGTCTTTGAGGATTTCCAACTCTTCGTAGGGCTCGTCACCACGTAAAGATACAACCAAGCGCGTACCTGCAAGGTAATGAATCGAGATATCATAAAAGCAAAGAAGAATAAACAAGGATAACCGTCCACATGTCAAGAACTCGATATTAAAAATAAGCAATAGCACCTTCTGGCAAAAGCTTGTAAGCTCCAGTTGATAGCTCCTTGAGGTTTACCAGAGCCATAGCATTTGGCAATGGCTTTGTTAGTTGCTCTGATAAAGGAGTTATGACACCCATGCTTATGTCTATCAACCTTTTAAGAGCCAGCCGCTGGTAATAATCCAATGAATAGTATCAGTGATTTCCAATTATTTGTGAAGAGTAGAGAGACGGTGAGAGAAAGCTATGTTACTCAGACTCAGGTATAAGTGTTGGATATGGGTATGTGTCCAACAAAATTGTTCAATTTTTTTTTAAAGTTTTCCATGCATTTAGAGGGTTATATCCCTATACCCAAGTCCGGGTGTGCATCAGATACGGGTACTTCAACAAAAATGAAGAGTCAAAGTAACACAGAGAGAAAGGACAAGAGATGAGAGGAGGGGAAGTCAGAGACCTGTTTCCCCAAGGCAACTAAGCAAAGGAAGTCAGATTCTTACGGCATCGTTATCATCTACTGGTGGAAGCTCCCTCAGCAGGATCGAGTCCACTGTTGCCAAGTCCTGCATCAACATATGACAATTCAACAGTGATTAAAGCCCACGTAATGTAGCAATGTTATAGAGTAAATGGACCATGAATAGACCTTAAATGGCATGCCAACAACCAGCTTTGCTGCAAGTGACTTGTAAAAGAGTTCTGGTGCCTGCAGCGGGGGAAAAGGAATTAAGAAAATTCTCCTCATCTCAATAAAGGAGTCTAACAAGAAGAGGTTACCTTCAACTGATCCAGGGAAACAGAAATAAGAACGGAGCCATCACGATGCAAGACACCTCTATAATCCACCTCTTCACCCTATAAAGAAAAAATTCTCCATTCAAAAATAGTACAGGGCACAGGGTTAGCTAAAACAATGTTAACTGGGACATTTATGGCTAACCTCCTTTTGTGTTGGCAATTGACCAGATCGACGTTGGAAATCAAAGTAATGTCTGTGCTTTTCCTCAAATGGTGCCTGATGAAATTTTGAGTGAGACAGAAAAGGTGATCAAAATAACAATATTTGAAGTGCTAAAACATGTTGTCTAAATAATTGAAGTTGTCAAATCCTACCACCCCTTGCTGGACTTGGGCAGCTTTCATACCAAGGTTAGCCATCCTTCTGCAGGGATCTATCTCTTCCTCCGGTGGCTCGGTAAGTGAAACTCTGATTGTGTCACCTAAACCATCCTGCAAGTCCATAGCACTGTGGTTATTACATGATTTTGCATTTGCAAACTACAGCTACAAGCACGCAGTTTCTCGTTCATAGAACCCCATCATCACTCCTTTTTTTTTTTTTTTTTCTCCATTCAGCTTTGTTGGTGTAAGATCATATTATCAGTAAATGAGCCAGACTTGTCGAATACACTTTTTGAATCACCATAGACCACAGAATGAAAAGTTTTAATGGTAATTGCTTCTGTAGATTATGTTATTTATACTATGGAGGTACCTGAAGGAGGGTCCCGATGCCAATCGCAGATTTCATCCTCCCATCCTCACCTTCTCCAGCTTCAGTGACTCCCAGGTGTAAAGGATAATCCCAGCCATGAACATACATTTCAGCCACAAGCAGACGGTATGCCTGGACCATGACAACTGGATTGCTCGCTTTCATTGAAAAGACAAAATTATGGAAGTCCAACTTTCTACATATCCGAGCAAACTCAAATGCGGATTCAACCTGTTGAGGAATACCAATTAATTGGATGCATAGAAAGAGAAAAACACACTTGAAAAGCTGTCAGGCAGTGATAGATAAGATGAATGTTCACCATTCCCCTAGGGGAATCCCCGTAGTAGCTCATTATACGGTCAGAAAGGCTCCCGTGGTTGGTTCCAATACGCATCGCCCTTCCATACTTCTTGCATTTTTCAACCAATGGAGTGAAAACCTGTTGCAATACATGGGGGTGGCCGGAGGGGGGGGGGCAGAGTCAATAAGCATAGTGAAACTGATACATGCATGAAGAATCGCAGCATGATGTTAGATACTATTGACTCTATGGTTTATTTTTTAATAAGTTTCACCCAGATCCTACTGGATAGTGGATAATGCGTGATTGAAACCGAAAAGAAGAATGGCTTGACCTGCTCAATATGCTCAAGTTCTTTCTGATACTCCTCATCTGAATATTCTATCTGCTCAAACTGAGCCCGTCTATCAGCTGCAATTTACCACTTTCCGGATTCAGAATAGCTGAAATCAAAATCTAAAAAAAAAAATGAACATACAGTGAACTACTTACCAAAATTTCCAGGGTTGACTCGAATTTTGTCAAAGCACTCGGCAACTCTTAATGCAACTGAAGGAGCAAAATGGATATCTGCCACCAAAGGTATATTATAACTGCACAAATAACAAGTTAGTAACATTATTAATTCTATATTACATATGTGACTGAAATTTAAAAAAGTGATAAGATAGATCTTACAAAAAACCAGACCTACTTTTTCTGTACCAAAGTGTTTTTTATTTCAAAACATGCATCTGCCTCTCTCTTCCCTTGAACAGTTATCCGGACAATATCCGCTCCCTTGTCTGCTATTCTCATTACCTATTAAAAAGACAGCAGTAGTTAATTTCTCATTAGACTAATTCAGAGCATATCAACTAAAACCTAGATATCCTCTAGAAACCCAAAGACTAATACTATTGACACCGTAAAGAAAAATCCAATCCTTATGCTCATATATTCATATATGTTGCCGATACTTATGACCAGATATTCAACAGGACACATCTAACAGTCATCAGATATTCATATATGTTGCCAATCCTTACGAGACAGTCCGAGAATAGAATCCCAAACGCACTATTTGAACAGCAAAAGCTTAAGCAGATGGCAGAAGTTGATACCTGTTCCACTGTGCCAGCCACATCCTTGGTGTCAGTTGTAGTCATTGTTTGAATCCTTATAGGATGCTCACTACCGAGAGCCACGTTTCCAACTATTACTGTCCTAGTTTTTCTCCTGACAGTTCTGTGTATGGATTCACAATATTTTTGCCTGGGAACTAAATTAAAAAAACTAATTAACCACATAAAATGGAACTGATACCGACACGTTAACTCATGTGAGGTTCCTCAATAACAACTGATTACAAAATCCCAAGAAACCAAGTTGAATTGAGTACTTAGCTTCACTGCAAAGTGAGAATAGTTTGCACTTGGTATAGCTAAATGACATAAGAAAACTACAGCTAATTCATCATGATTCAGATGAATCGAAATTCGAGTTGAATGCTACGGGGGAAAATAGGGGGGAAAACCCCTTTTTCGTCTAAGTTCCGTCACATTAGCTCATCTAAGGATCAAAACAAAATTCAGGAAATAGCATACATAAATCCCAAATTTTCTTTTCTGTGCTTTTAATCTGTTTGGAGAACTTTATACCTAGCAGAGGGCTCCCTTCTGATGCAGGCTGAAGTTCAGCAATATCCTGACTGGGATTCTGATTCCTGATCACAGAGATTCTTGTTCTACCAGACTTGATTCTCTTCAGATCACAAACTCTCACAAAATCCATACTTTTAGCAAATCCTAAGCCTGGGTCCCCGCTCTTCAAACCTGGAAAAGAAGCCGGCACAGCTCCAGTCGCCATTTCCACAGAAGCAGAAAGCCTTCACCTTTACTGTCCAAAGACACAAAACTAATTAATCAAACCACCATCCAATTTTTAGGGCAGAAAATTTGACAGAATTAACCCAAAAAATTCTTGTAACCCAAAATTTAAAATCTGAAGACATACATCGTTTGACTCAAAAGAATCAAAAGTTTCAATTCTTCTTTTTTTTTAAAAAAAAAAAAAAAAAAAAAAAAGAAGAAAACTCCTTTTGATCAACCTTTTATCAATCAGACAACAATACAGTACCAGCTTAAAAACAACTTTTTTTATAGCTCTAGCAACCTTCGAAGAAGATGGGTTTCTTTCTTCTTGTAAGCAAATTTTTTTCCCGCAAAAGAATGGATTAAAAAAAAAAAAGGAGTTTTTTAGAGAGAGCTTACAAACTGAAATGGTTGAACTAGAAACCAAGGCTTGTGGTTACCTTAAGCAGTGACTTGGACTTAAAAGACAGAATTGAAGATTGATGAAAGGAAAGGTCTGGAGAAGAAAAATTGGTGGTGGGAGCTGTTTGCAAGGATTTTCAGAACAAATAGGTGAATTTTAAATTATCTAAGAAATTTATGTACAATAAAAAAAAAAAGATGGGAATTGGGAACATGACAAAAACATTTTTTGAGCACCTGGTTTTTTTGGCCACGAAAAAAATGCAGTGCTGGAAAAAAATGGTTATTTATCTTTCTTACTCTTTGTATTTCTGAATATTGTTCTTTAAGTCCCTGACATTTTTTAAGTTTTTTTAGCCCTACCTAATTTTTTTAGTTCTAAGAAATTTCTTAATATTTTTACATGTTCAATTGACTTATATTATTCAATGTAAATCTTAACACTTAAAACGATTGATATTTGTGAATTATATGGTTTGCATTTTGGTATGAAATATTAGCCATGAAATCAGGATATCTATAATATTTAAATATTCGAATTTGAATCTATTTAATTAATTTAAAATGTTATTTAAAAATGAATATGAAAAGAACCTATCAAATAAATGCTTATTTGGCCTAACATTTTGACTTAATTAACAAACTATTTCCAAGGGCCAGACTATAGTTAGGAAGAATAAAGTTTACCTAATTAATTTCCTAAATATAAATGTTATACTAAAGAAAATATGACAAATTTGGACATAACACAAAATGACATAAAAAATTAAGTATGAAAATAAAAATAATACGAATATATCAAATTCATATAACATAAATTATTAATATATTAATTTATATAAATATATAAAATCTTAATCTTAATTATGATAAAAAATGAAAAGATATTATTAAATCAATAAATTTGCTAATTTATGGATAAAAAAATAATATCCTTTGTAAATACTTTAAACTTGATAATATCATATTTTTAAGTGGAAGCTTAATAACCTTTTCCTCCATAGAGAGAAACATTCAATTATCATAGTCCAACTTCACAATTAGAAAATAGTACAAGGCCTTACCCGCAAAAATCCCAACGGCACAGTCACAAAGCAACACGGTTTCTAGTATAGACTGCGCCGAGCAACTTACCCACCAAAGTCGGAATCTTTGATCGGCTGTTCCAAGATATTCCGTCGCGGAAAAACAAAACTTACTCACACGTGGCTCTCTGGTGTTGGTGCTGTCTTTAAATCACCTTCGGCTCAAAAAGGGACAGCCCTTTCTCTTTCAGTTTTCATGATTTTCATTAAGAAAAACAAACACAAAGTTAGGTTCCCACGAAATCCACGATCCAATGTTTTCCCAACAACATTGGACACGTGAATCATATTATAAAACTTGTTTGACCCTTTCAATGATTCATTCATCTCGAGCACTATGTCTTTACGACAACCCTTTCAATGATTCATTTTATAATTTAAAATTAATTTTATTTAAAAATTTATAATTATTTTTAAAAAATATATTATATAAATATAAATTTTATTTTTATTCATAAATATAAATATATTTTATTATTTATATCGCACTCATTTTAATATATATATATTTATATATGTTTTGTATTTTTGTTTTTCACTTTCTCCTTTAAAAATAAATTTTACGGCTTTGAGAATTGAGACAACGAAGTTTACGATGCCATTTCATGGGCGAAATATGGTCAACGGAGTAAACATCAGGTGTTTAGCACGTGACTGAAATGACTCAAAATACTAAATGTGAGCAACTATAACAAATCAAATCAAGGCTTGAGGTGTCATTTTATTACTATAATTTCATTGTACAATTTTTTTTAATTTACATCAACTAATAAGAGTATCTATATTTTCAATTTCAGTTTTTCAAATATTAAGTTTAAATTTATAGATAAATTTCTTAAAAACCATTCATTTATTACTTATATCTTCACGCTTAATGACTTATTACGTCATTTTAATCGTCTTAAATATTTTTACGATGTAATTTAGAAGCGAACTACTTGATCACTGCAGTTTTCTTGATCTAAAACAATCTCTTAATAGTGCATTTGAAGCCCTTGGAAAAGAAGAAACTGAATTGAAATATGGATATTCATTATATACCCTTTTGCAAGCACATTACAGACTAATTCATGGAAGTCTCTCTTAAGAGATCAACCTCAAAAACCAACATAAATTTGCAGGGTAGTTGGTCTGGTTTTTGACCCTTTCTCTTTCATTTGGCTTAAATGATCGAGAAAATGTATGAGAGCCCATAGGATTCAAGATTACAGAAGCAAAACTTCATCTGCGAATAAATTACATATAATATCATGTGGGAGCCTCAATTCGGGCTCCGAAAGTAAGAAAAAAAAAAACGAAAGCTTTCTATTTCGATGCCATGTCCAAGCAGGTAGGATGAACGAATGAAGCAGATATAGAAGGGAATGAACGAACGAAGTGAGAAGCGAATTAATTCAGCTCCCACCGAAAGGTTCTACATTTTGCTGGTTTACGTCAGGAGCTCTTCGAGGTGAATTAACAGCTCTAGGGGGTTGGACTGGTGGTGGTCGTGTCAT
>JBBYHK010000022.1:15399277-15410119 GCA_038382065.1 Adansonia grandidieri | reverse complement strand
TTGATATGTTTGACACTTTCACAGTTAAATTAAATTAAATTAAATTGGTAATCAAAGGCCAACAGCTAAATGAAAATTGAAGCCCAAATTGGGCCAAAGGCACATTTTGGCCCACTTTTATATGCATTCCTTGTCTTGGGTTATGACCCATGAACCCAAGTGGAGAGTTCATCTTAGCTAATTAAGTTGGAAGAATTGGGCTAAAAGGGCCGCCACCAAATTTTATTGGGCTATGATCCTGAGTGAACATCCGGCCCAATATCATTGTTTGCAAAAGGCGGCCGCCGCCATAGTGGTAGTCTCTGAAAAACAAAAAAATCATAAATACAAAACAAAATCTGCAGGGGAAACTGCAAAAGCTCTCAGAACCCTAATTCTGAGTGAGAAGAGAGGAGAAGTTGGGCGATTTTTTTTATTTGCGAGGAAAAAGAAAAAGAAAGATGAGGCCAATTTTGATGAAAGGCCATGAAAGGCCATTGACGTTTCTCAAGTACAACAGAGACGGCGATCTTTTGTTTTCATGCGCCAAGGACCACACTCCCACCGTTTGGTTCGCCGACAATGGCGAGCGTCTCGGAACTTATCGTGGCCATAATGGCGCCGTTTGGTCTTGCGATGTCTCAAGTAATTCGCTTTTTTATATGTTCTTGTATTTATTTTTTTCAAAGTTTTTACTTTTAAAATTGGAGTTCCGATTTCAAATATTTAGGGGATTCTACGAGGCTTATTACGGGAAGTGCTGATCAGACGGTGAAGCTGTGGAATGTTGAGACGGGAACTCAATTATATACGTTTAATTTTGAATCACCGGCGAGGTCGGTGGATTTTGCCGTAGGTGATAAACTTGCTGTTATTACTACGGATCCGTTCATGGAACTGACTTCTGCTATTCATGTTAAACGCATTGCCAGAGACCCAACCGAACGTAAGCTTTAAAGTTATTCCCTTTTCTAATAACGTCTGGTTTTCATTAAAATGCTCAAAGAATTATTGTTCATTCATTGGGTGACTGGTTTTCGCCAATTGGTTTGTTTGTTGAAGTAGATGTTTATGTATATTGTATTTTTAACTGTCTGGCATTGTAGCTCAGTTCTGTTTGTTTTCCTTAGCCAATTATTTAATTCAAGTATAAAGTTGATGTGTTTGATGTCTAAACTTTGATTCATTACATTGTCACATAATCATGCAGAGACTGAGGAATCTATGCTTGTCATCAAGGGCCCTCAAGGAAGAATAAATAGAGCTGTTTGGGGACCCCTCAATAGGACTATCATTAGTGCTGGAGAAGATGCTGTAATTCGTATATGGGATTCTGAGGTAAATTGCTGTTTTATGTAGATATATATTTTGGGTGTTGGTTGGGGGGGGCATTTTTATTTTACAATGTTGCTCAATTAATCTGTTTGGCTTCAACATTGAAAAGGTTCTGATGTAATAGCTGGTTTTAGCTTCTTTCTCAATATGCAAATTACATCTCGTCCTAGATTTTGAATTATCCTTCTTCACTATCCTGTATCATGTTTCTTTCTTAATGTGTAAGTTTTTTTTATTCATTGGAAAGAGTTTGATCTTTCGGATTGATATTTCCTATCCATCTTGCAGACTGGAAAATTGCTTAAGGAGTCTGACAAGGAATCTGGCCACAGAAAGACAATAACATCACTCGTAAAAGCTGCTGATGCCTCGCATTTCCTTACTGGTTCCCTGGATAAATCTGCCAAGGTGATGCATCTTATTAACCCCTAAAGTTTCTTCAATATTTATGACTCTATTTTCTGAAAATCTCAGATTGTTTGTAGTTAATTTTTCCGTCTTCGTAATTCTTTTTCATTTTTGTTTGTTTGTCTGAATGTTTAGCTATGGGATACAAGAACGTTGACTCTTATCAAGACGTATGTTACAGAACGCCCAGTCAATGCTGTTGCAATGTCTCCACTTCTTGACCATGTAAGTATCCAATAAGAGCCGCATAACTTGTCTTTCAATTTTCTTTGTTCCTAATTGCTTCGTTCTGCTTAATTGGCGGCATTAGAAAATAGAAATTTGGCAAATCTTTTTGTAATTTCTTGAAGTTCGGTATAACTTCAGGGCCTTCAAACATTTTATTTGCACTGCTAGTACTCATAAGTAAGGTCTAAAGATGTCTAATATTGTAATGCACCTCAAGCATCAAAATTGGTTGTTTATATGGTCAAATGCCAATGTTGGATTCTCTGGTATTATATTTCAATGGGTGCATATATTTGTAAGATACTGGATTTATTTGGCAATACGAAGAGGGTGGATATCGGATTTAATCATCAGCATTCAAAAACTCAGCAATCTTTCTTGTTGCTTTACGTGTTACATCCCATTCTAATCTTTCTTCTGAATGCCTTCTGTTCTTCTAGGTGGTGCTTGGAGGTGGTCAGGATGCATCAGCTGTCACAACCACTGATCATCGTGCCGGGAAGTTTGAAGCTAAATTCTATGACAAGGTAATTCTGTATACACAATGCTTCTGCAGAAGATGAAGATTTGTTATTTTGCGATTTTCCCATTTTATTGTAATGTTTGGCTGCCTTGTAGATACTTAAAGAGGAAATTGGAGGCGTGAAAGGGCATTTTGGACCTATAAACGCTTTGGCTTTTAACCCAGATGGGAAGAGGTATGAAGCAAATAATACCTTGAGTTTATTTGCTTATTTATAACTTGTGTATGAAGCTCAACGTTATTCCTGTCCATCTAATGGATCTATATATAAAAACCTTTGCTTATGGAAGGTTGAACTTTACGATTCTCTGGATGACTTTATTAGCATATTGAATCATTAATGTAGTATCCCGCTATTTTCTGAAATTTATAAAGATATATCCTGCTAGCCCTATTGCATCATTAATCTAGTATCTCACCGAGTTGACTAACATCATTTGGTAGCCACCAGGGTTACCTAGAGATTTCTGTTTTGTATTTGCCTACATAACTCCTGGATCGTGGACTATTTTCATGCATATCTGTCTTTTGAACTTCTAGTTTCTCAAGCGGTGGCGAGGATGGATACGTGCGATTACACCATTTTGACCTGGATTACTTCAACATCAAAATTTAATTTTGGAGCAGTTTTTCGGATATAGCTTGTCCCAACAAGAAGAGTGAAAACTGAAAAAGTGGTCTTGAAGTATTATTTATGGTAAGGATATTCCTGTTGAATTTTCTTGAGGGTGATGAGGTAGACTATATTTGCTATCTGACTGCAAAGGGCTTAGAAATTTGTAGAAGATCCTATTTGTATGCCCATAACCAGCTTCCTTCTTATGCTCGATTTAATGTAGCTATCTTCAGCTTCATGAATTTTGTTAAATTTTTGCGAAAATTTCATCTTTATTTTGCATACATAATGGGAAGAAAAGATCTAATTTACAGTTCCTTTTTCTTTTCGGTTTCAAATATAAGTTAAACCCCCCCCCTTTTTTTTTTTTTTTCCATTTTAGCTTAAAAGGAGAAAGTAAGGTAAGCAGCACCAATTCTGTTGAATTTCATTCAAATAAGCGATGCTTAACACAGCCGTTTAAAGGAGCTCCTGAGTACCAACATATAATGATAATGTACAAAGCAGCAACTACAAAACTCTTAACACTAGAAGACACCATGTCAGAATGAGGCCAAACTTCTTCTAAGCTGATATTTAAGTTCAGATGTTTCACGCTGAAACTTAGTCTCAAATTCCTGCAATAATATTGAAAGGAATATGGTTATATTGAAAAAGCTCCGAGAAGTAAAACATTCCATGTATGTATAGCTTCATTTCTGGCACTTCTTGTGCAAGCAATGGAGTGCAAAAAACACATAAAAATCCAAACTAGTAAGAAAATAGTATCAGCAGATTTGCACAGATACACCTGTTTTTTGAAAATTTTACCCATGAACCCTTTCATAAGTAAATCTATTTGAATACATCTATATACTACTCCACAGTGTTCATCAAAATATGTAAAGTTTTATAAACTGAAGGCTCAGCATAATGTATGAGGGTAAGACCCTATATTGAATAGGCACAGAATCATGACTCAGGCATCATTGCAAGCTTCCTATCAGTAAATACAGAACAAAATGGAGTACATTTTACATATAACTGCTGCCGAAGCCAGTCGAAGGCTGCATCTCGGAAACTATCTTAAATAATTCTACAGGGCAATGTACTTTCAATTCTATTTATGACCCTAAACTTGTTATGGTTTTTTTTTTTTAATAAAATGTCATTGAGGTTGATTGGACTAAGTTCAAAACCCACCAACTTTCAGCCTTACACTGTTCTCTGTTATTAGATTTCTTCATTATGAAGAATCACTTTTCCTGTCTCCTTTTGTGGGTCTCACCCATATCTCCTAGTTAAGACAGGGACCAGTTCTTCAACTTGTCTGATAGGATAAGAATGATGAATATTGCACATCATTCGGAGGTTTCTACAAAGTCAAGCCTCACTTGTCTCCGGTCTCCACTAGCTATCAGTATATGAATTTGAATAGGTTTTCCTTTTTAAAAAAAGAATTAATTAAATACGTACGAAACCATTTTTACTTGACAGAAAAAGTTTACACGACTCCAATCGTGCACTTCAATACTTTATAGGGACCAACCCTATGCCTTACTAGTTTCATAAAGCCTTTGGTGACATTAAAATGCAAATGCACAAATTAAAGTCTGAAAAATGGTTTTCGTTGTGGACGAAGATTCTACCTTCTCTTTCTTGAGCTTTAGATTGTCATCTTCCAACCGTGCAACCTTGCCCACCAGCTCATAATGGACAGCCTGTGCAAAACCACAAGGCCAAGGGCGCATCAAATATTAAAATTAAGGGAAAAAATAGTTTTAAAAGTACAAATTAGCCAAAAACATGTTAAAGGCTTGCTTGCTTTCTGGCTCCTGAACGTGCAGCGGATTCCCTGTTCTTGATCTTTCTCCTTAGCCTCCTCTCAGTGCTCTTCCCAAGTGCATCTTGGGCGTCCCTTTTCCGCCCCGTCATAGGTGTATCTGATAATGTACCAATTTATGGGGTAGGTGACAATCCAATCTGATGCAGAAAACTTTGTGCGATGCTATCCAATTCCATAGTCGGAGCTGAAGATGTTTCAGCAACAAAAAGCCCTGCTTGCTCCAAAAAAACCCTCCAATGTGGTTTCACCAAGTGTTTTTTTTTTCTCTTTCCCCACCCTTCATCTCCTCACCACACCTCTTCTTCTGCCCTTGTTGAATCTCCTTCCACACTTGATCCACCGTCTTCCCGCTAAGAGATCTGGCCAAAGTTAAGCTGGCCTGACATTGGAGAGAAGACAATGATGAGGTACTTTCAGCATCAATCCCCAACGACTGGTTTGATTCGGTACGCAGACATTATTAAGAAGCTCATCAACGTTCATGCTACCTAGTGGCTTCCCCAAGTTCCCTAGTTGGCTTTCTACTTCATTAAGAGTAAGACTTTACCATGACTGACGGAGACGGCTGGAAATGAGACTGCTGGCCACTGCTTAAGGATCCCATTGCTTGAATCCCCATTCACAACAACTCTCACCCTCAAAACCCTATAAGTACAAATTGCCAAACCCAAAATCACCAAAAAAAAAAAAAAATGGAGAAAACCATAAACCATATACTATACATTCCACTGACTAATTGCGCAGCCAATTTCAATAAAATACATTCGATCTCCAAGTATAAACAAAACAAAGGCAAAAACTCCTCTAAACAAAAGTAAAATTCAATACTACCTAAACTTGTCTACATTCTACAATCAAAAACCCTAAAATTGAATAGTTCCCAACATGAAAAAGTAAAATTTATATCAAACATAGCAAGTCTAATCCAATTTTTCTCCTTTTTCTTCAGTTTCCCATCATATAAGAAAAACCGAAAACCATCTCGTATTGGAATTTAAAAAAAAAAAAAATAGTTTTGACCCGCTTATTGTTTCTTTTAGAGATTAAACCAGACGGAGCAGCAAAATTCCAAGCAAAAAAGATCAAAGCAGAATCGTGCTTATCAAAAGCACTTTACATCCTTTTCAATTAAGAAGAAAAGAAAATTAAGATGATGAATTGAAATTAATTCTTAGCCCAACCAAATTAAACCGTTAATTTCAAACTTTTCAACAGTGTAATTAAAAAGTTAAAAGAAAAAAGAAATTTTATGTATTATTACCTGTAAATTCTGATCTCGGATCGTGACAGACGAAAATACATATATATCTGCTAAGCTGTTATTGCGTCAAATTTCCACGTATTATTCAATTTTCTTTTTACTGCGATTTTGCAGCGCGGGAGCGGGTTTTGTAAGCGGAGCTCCGATTGATTTGGGTTACCTGGAATAGAGGCTTTTGGAGTTAGATGGTGGACCCAACAAAATGGCGTGGGCCCGATGGGTCTGTAGGTTCGTGGACAACGAAAAGCTGCCATATACTGCTGCCCTGCCATTTAGATTTAATAATTTTAAATAAATAATTAAAATATAATAAAAATAAAATAATAATAATAATAATAATAATATGAGTGTATAAATATATTAAAATTCATATAATATAAATTATTAATTTATAATTAATTGATAATTTTGTAATAAAATTTAAATTTCAATATTTATAATTTTTTTTTATTTTCAGATTATAATATTCTTAATATTAAAAAAAATTTATATAAATATATAATATTTTAAATATAATTACAATATGAATTTAACACAAATATAAACTGCCATTGTCAAATCACATGATTTCTGTTTGATCTTTGGTACCAATTATGTTTAATTCATCGAAAACTTCAAATCATTTTTAAAAAAAGAAAAAAAATTCTTGAAATAAAATTTCAATTAATTATTAATTAAAAATAAAAAATCATGTTAGAAATAAATTTTATTATAATACCATATATAAATAAATATAAAAAATGACAAATTTAAGAAAAAAAATCAATATTGATAATTCGATTTCATAGAAGAAAAATAATTTATAATTCTTTTGTTGGCCAACAATAACATTGATAATTCAAAAGAAAAAAATGTAGGAAATAAAAAAATATTTATATAATTAAAAGAAAATCTGAAAGAGAAAGAAAACCAACCAGCCCATGTTTTATAGGGCCCGATAAAAATATGGGCTGCGAATCCGACCCATATAAAATAAAAACAATATCTATAAGCAGCTAGATTTCCGTCTTCACTCAGAAACCCTAGCTAGCCATTTCCTTTTAGAAAAAAAAAAACCTAATTTTTTTGTCTAATATTTCAAATATTCATTTCATCCATGGCCAGAAAGCGAAAGCAACGTTCCTCTGAACCCGAACACACCAAAACAACGCCGGCTCCTCAACCAATCCAAGAACAAGAGCAGCAACAAGAACCCGAATACATACCCGAAGAAGATCCGAACCCCGAAGTAGATGAGGAACAGCAACTACAAGAAGTAGAAGAGGAAGTAGAAGTAGAAGAAGAAGTAGAGGTAGAAGAGGAAGTTGAAGAAGAAGATGAAGAGGAAGAAGAAGAGGAAGAAGGATACGACAACGAAGAAGCTGAAAACCAAACCCTAGTCGGTTCCTCCAACGCCTCCGTTCAAAATGGCGCACCGAAAGAGACGAGTGAAGAAGAGGAATTGGACGACGAGCCGTTCGAGAAACTTTTAGAACCGTTTGGGAAAGATCAATTGATTACCCTCATTAAGAAAGCGGTTGACAAGCACCCGGAATTTATCTCGTCGGTTCGGGAGTTCGCGGATGCAGACCCGGCCCATCGGAAGATATTCGTTCATGGGCTGAGTTGGGATACCACTGCTGAAACCCTCACCGCCGAGTTTTCTAAATATGGGGAAATTGAAGAATGCAAAGCTGTTACAGATAGGGTTTCTGGGAAATCCAAAGGTTACGCTTTTATTCTATTTAAGCATCGGAGTGGGGCACGCCGGGCTTTGAAACAACCCCAGAAGAAGATTGGGAATAGAACTACTTCTTGCCAGTTGGCCTCGCAAGGACCGGTTCCTGCACCGCCGCCAACTGCTCCACCTGTTTCTGAGTATACTCAAAGGAAGATTTTTGTTAGCAATGTGTCAGCTGAATTGGAACCGGGGAAGTTGCTTGAATTTTTTAAGCAGTATGGGGAAATTGAGGAAGGTCCGTTGGGGCTTGATAAGCAGACAGGGAAGCCTAAGGGGTTTGCCCTTTTTGTATACAAGTCGATTGAGAGTTCAAGGAAAGCATTAGAGGAGCCTCATAAGAATTTTGAAGGTCATGTTTTGCATTGCCAAAAGGCTGTTGATGGGCCGAAACTAACTAAAGGTGGTTATGGAGGTACTTCTGGTGGGCATCATCAGCAGTACCAGCAGCATCAGCAAGGACAACATCAGAATCAGTCGCATTACCATCATGCTAAGAAGGGAAAGTATTCATCTGGTGGATCAGAGACTGGTCATTTGATGGCTCCGTCTGGGCCTGCTCCAGTGGGGTTCAACCCTGGAGTTGCTGCTGGGGGGTTTAGCCCTGCGGTGGCTGCTGCTGCACCTGCTTTAAACCCAGCGCTTGGGCAGGCTTTGACTGCATTGCTTGCTGGTCAGGGAGGTTTGGGGCTTACTAATCTGCTTGGAGGGCTTAGTGGTGCGCCTGTGAACCAGGGAGCGCCTGCTGCAGGGTATGGCAATCAGGTTGCAGGAGGCTATGGGAACCAGATGGGAGTGCAGGGTGGGTATCAGAACCCACAGATGGGTCAGGGCGGTGCTGGTAGGACTCAACCTGGTGGCGGTGCTCCGTACATGGGACATTAGGTAAACCCTAAAGGTTACTGATATAATCTTTTTTTTTTTAATCATTTATATACTCATTGTTTGTTGTTGCATTTGCATGGCTTTATGCATAATAGACCTATCAAATGAGAATTCAAATCTAATTGAGTGATATGTGCTGTATACTGCTAAACATGATCTCGCACTGCATGAAATGCGTAGTGTTTAGGCTCAGGTTTGGTTATTCCTAAGCTGAAAAGGAATTGCATAAAAAATGAATAGAACAAGTTTGCTTTTAACCGTTGTCTAAGTCTCAATAGAATTTAATTTTTGATGGCTTGTAATTTACCCAGAAGAACATATGCTAAACTTTTTTTTTTCCTCTTTTTTATTGATATTTACATGCAGCACAATTGAATGACAACAGTTCTCAGAATGTTTTAACTTTTAAGTTAATTGTTTCATACTATTTCTACAAAGTTACTTGTTTAACTTTCTGGGAAAGGGTGGTCTTCTTAAGAGTTGGGATATTACTAATCTGACGATATTACTAATCTGACTTATCTATTTTCTGTTGATATGAAGGTTTAATAAAAAAATTTTATAATTATCCATATTTCTTTAAAATTTATTCATATATGTTGTTGCCTTCTTTCTAAAATTATAGTGAAACGTTCCTCTTGCTCTTATCTTACTTTATGTTGTTTATTGAGCTTCATGTTTTATTCTTTCATTGCTGTACTTCAAATTTTAGTTGGTTAAACTATATTAGCAGAAAATCTTATTTTGATTTTTGCCAAAGGTATGAAACTTCATTTCGGTCTTTCTCATGTATCTTTCTCCATAAATCTTTTGTTTTTGAAACTTGTCTTTTTATGCTTTTATTATTCATCGTGCAGATACTCTCATAGATGCATCAATAATTTTGTTTTCGACTCTGGTGATTCTGAAGTTCCAGGCACTCTTGCAAACGTGGTCTTTTAAATTTGTAACTGAAAGTTGTTTCTGTTTGCCTATTATAAAGATCAGAAACCTAAAACCTGTATTTTCATTTCTATTTAGTACTCTTTCCCCTTCACGTGTTTTCAAAAAGATGCACCATTTCCGGTTGAAGATTGGTTTGTTGAAAAGTGTTGGGGAAGAGTTAGAATTTCCAGGCAGAGGCTACTATACCTTTTCAGGTTTTCAAGTGTGTTACTCAAACAGTGCCTTTTCCGTACTTTTTTTTTCCCTTAAATTGACTGATGCACTCGTTTTATGGCGACTCTATTTCTTACGTGAATCAGAATGTTCTAAATTTAGTTTTATGTGATAAAACTTTTTTGGGGGGTATTGTTACCATTTCTTGATTTTTTTTTTTTCTTGTTTTGTAAACTATACATAATTTGCCCGGAATGCTTTTCTGATTGTACAGTTCCCCCCAGTTAACTTCATATGTACTGCTATGTCCGTTACTTCGATGATAGGCTCTGTAGCGTTACAGATTATGAAGTTATTAACTACTATGTTGGATGAGATGAGATTTCAGACTGCAGGTACACAGGGTATAAAGCCCCGACAGCCGCTTTTATGCTTAATGTATTGTTAACTGAACAACCTCTGGATTCCTACCCTCTTTCCTGGATCCTCTCCCTCACTCTATGTTACTTTAAGTTCTAGCGAGAGTATTGAATCTGGGTATATTTTTTACATGATCATGTCCAATTTTTTAAAGTTTTTTTAATATATTTGGAGGATCTTTGAAGAGTTATATCTCCATACCCATGTCTGTATAAGCGTTGTGGATACAGTGTCAAACATGGGTATTTAAAGAGAAATAAGGTGTTGGAGTAAAAAATTCGAATGCATAATTAATTTATTATTATAATTTTATTTTGAATAAGCTTTTATGATTATATTGCATTACAAGCTGATAGCATCTGTTGTCTCCCAAATTTGGATTGTATAACATTTTTATCTCTAAATTTTAAAATGTAACAATTTTGACCCTTGAGTGCATGTCCGAGGACAACAAGTGTTATTTACACCTAAGTAAAATTTTTTAAATGTAATAATGTTATTAGTAAATTATTTCAAGTTTTAATCATTTGGTAGAGCTTTTATTATT
>JBBYHK010000022.1:15378621-15388771 GCA_038382065.1 Adansonia grandidieri | reverse complement strand
GAGAGAGAGAGAGAGAGAGAGAGAGAGAGAGAGGGAGAGAGAGAGAGAGAATCTCATATTTTAATTTCTTGCTTTGAAATTATAAAATTAGGCAAACAAAAATATAATAATAGAATCTGGTGTTGTGAACTGTCATATATATCAAAATATAATGACATGCAAGATATATTCTGTCAGAAATATCAAAATTGAATGGTACATATTAGAGTTCGTTATTGTCTATAAAATTTTACAAAGAGAATTATAAATATATATATATATATAGTTAAAATTCATACATTAAAACATACCTTTGATGATTATACAAAGGCTTAAACATATATATATATATACATATATATCATTTCTGGCCGGAAAAGGGCTAATATTGTGTAATTTGATCATTAAAAACAAAAAGAAAAGGAAACTTTGATTCTTGATGCCAAATACAGTTGGTTTAGATTTTCATTTTGTTTAATTTATTGGGTTCCTCTTTCCTTTACTCTTTGGGTATTTCCTTTTTTTTTTTAAAAAAAAAGTGGAATATAATTAATAACATAGAAATTAGATGCTGTTTTTACTCAATGGATTTTTATTAGAGATATGAAATGGTGTTAACCTAAGATATTCACTTAAAAGAGAAAAAAAAGTGTTAAATTAGTTAGGTTCGATCAAAATCATCACAATATTTTTATCTAATTTATCAAAAAATAATAATTAAGTTTATCAATTACAGCATTTAATACAAAATTATTACTATAAATATTATATTAATTAATTTGAAATAATATCTAAGTAGATCCGACAATTCATATGTTTTATATCGTATTCATATATTTTTTTATATTATTATCATGTTTACCGTAATACATATTTATATAAATTTTAACATATTAATAATATATATTATATAAATTTTGATAAGTATATTCTTAATCTCATATTAAAATTATATTTCATATTGTATTATTTTTAAAATTAACAAATCTGATTATAAAAAGGCAGTCTAATCAAACAAAAACCTCCTTGATTTGATTATGCATTAAGAAGTCTTTGTCTCGAAGAATTTGATTATATGTGTTTAAGCCATAACATATTTAGAACCAACAGCACGTACTAAGTAGTTTAAAATCAAAATTTTCAAGAAAACGATTTTTACCTATAATTCATCAGCTTAAAATGATAAAAACATCATCATGTATGTGTATATACATATACATAATTGGGTTTACAAAAAAAAAAAAAAAAAACATTATTGGAGTATAAATATATTAAACTATTGTGATTACATTAATCTTATTAATTAGTTGAATATCATGACTTGATTGATGTCGTAGTTAACTTAATCACTTAATTACAATGAATAAATATGCTCTTATACATAATAAAAAGAAAAAAAAATGGAAAAATGGAATTTGGCTATATAGCTTTAATTATCTTCCTTGTTTAAAATAATTCACAATGTTCTTACCATTTCCTTATCAATGAGACAACGATGGCATCATTGTGAGATATACATACATACAAATCACATACTGTTTTTTTTTTTCCTATAATCACATGCTTATATTATATGATCCTTTTTCTTTTTCCCTCTTACTAATTTTATTCCTTAAAATTTGTGAAAATTTATGATGCTGCTCTAAGAACATTTTTAAGATTTATTATTTTTAATATATTGAAATTCATCAAAAATAATTATTAATTATTACATATAATATAAAACATAGTATAAACAATAATTTAACTAATATTAAGAAGTGCTAAAAAAATCCTATTTTTTTACTGGCCAACGGGAAAAGAACAACAAAGAAAAGAAAAAAAAAGTTGCCTATTGCACGTGAATATTATGCACAAAGTTGCAACAAGCTGAACAGACCATATATATATATATATATATATATATATTTGTACAAAAGAGTTGATAGATACATCTCAGATTATTTGTTAGATTTAAGTTTTGAACAAAAGTTTTTTAGATTCGAGCTCCAGCAAGAGAATAAAAATTATGTCACCATCCAATTCGATTTAAGAATAAATTTTATTTGTAATTTAAAAATAAAAAAATAATTATAAATAATTATTAGATTTAAATTTTAAATTTATTTATATAAATTAATTGAATTAAATTTTAAATTTAAATTATCATATAATAATAATAAAGTTTGAATTATATTTATCAGCAATATTCACAATTTTTTTTTTTTTGAGAATAACACGACACTTGTAAATTCGGGGGATATTTATCCTTCACCAAGTTCTAGACCAAGAAAAGCAACCTGAAACAAGGATGGGAGGAAAAAAAGACTGGCCAGTTGAAGTATACACTGGCCTGAAAATTTAACAAGAGACAAGCAAAATTTGTCGATTTCTTTTCGTATTTTTCAAAAAGCATATATATATATATATATATATATATAATGAAAGATACTCTGACAAATATTTTCACGATGGAGCACAATGAAAAACCAAACCCTAATTTAAGATTTGTCTTGCCGCACGTCGACTTCTAAGGCAATATTCATGGTGGAATTTAGTAGTTGTAGATAATATGAATAATGTGAATATATAAGAATGAAAATGAATTAATGTGAACCAATATACCTAAACGATAGAATCAATTTAAGTTAATTAGTAATTTTTTAAATCAAAATGATATTTAATCTCAACATTTTACAATATTTTTATTATTTTTAAACTACTTTCCCTTTTATTAAAAACATTTAAAATAATAATAATAAAAAAAACTCTTTAAGTTTGATCATTTTATTTAAGCTTATATGTTTAATTACATCCAAATTCATTTTATTTTTAATTTATATCCAAATAAAATATTAATCTTTAATTTGTACTAAATAAATTTTTAATTTGTTATCTATTCGTTAAAAAAAATCAAACATAGTTAATTTTTTATTCGAAATAACAATTTTTAATATTTTTATCTTTAAAAAAATTATATTTTGCATATGCCTCTTGCCATTTTAAAGATTCGTCTGTTATTATTATTATTATTTTTTTAGGCGATTGTGAAACTTTCGTGATTTGGGATAGGTCAAGACGTCAAAGTTTGAACAACAAATCTTATCGAATTAATACATTGTATTTTTTTAATTTATAATCGTATACTTAAATCTTAAATATTTTTTAAATTTTTATATATTAATTATTTATATTATACAAATTATAATCTATTTATATATTCACAATAACTTTTTATATTATATATTATTTTTATATTATTATATAATAACATTATGTTTAATATTATTTGATATAATTAATTGGGCTTCACGTAATGGCTAACTTCGTTAGATAAAATTCCATGGTTCCTTGGAATTGGGATAATGTTTTAAAATTCCGTCAAGTAGAAGTAGGTATTGCACACTCTAAATCATGATGTGATGTTTCTAAGAGTACTGAATTGTCAATATTCAACAATAGTCAAAAGTGTGTCCAAGAAACAAGACCTAGAAATAAAGCGAAGGGACAGGCGCAAATAAATAAATGATATATACAGTAATATTATGATTGTAATTTTATAGCAACACTTCTTTGACCAATGCTAGTTTTTTTAGGTATTCTTCCTAATTTCAAATATTAAATTTACTTTAATTGTTGAAGTTATCGAGTTAAGTTTTTATTTATTATTTATTATTTATTTTTTAATATATTTATACTTATATAATTTATTTATAAATTATTAAAATTAAATTTATAAATAATTATTAAAATTATATTAAATAATAAATAAAAAATAACAGAAAAATATCAACTCGAGATTATCACTGAAAAAACTCTATTTGTCAATAAATTAAATTTATATAATATAAAATATTAATTTATTAAAATTATATATGAATATATAATATTTAAATATAATTATGATATAAAAGGTAAAATGAATATAATATAAAGTGTTGGATCTTATTTGATTCGTCGACTCCTTGACTTGTATAAATGATTTAAAGTCATTTAAAAAGAACAATTGATGTTCCTTAGCAATTTGGACCAACTGTGGGGAGATACTGTTTTTGCAGAAATTCCTTGTGCGGGAAAATTCGAAAGGGAAACTTCTAATGTGAAAAATACCGGACCTGATCGATGCCATGCACTAAGAGTGGGTGATGTGAATTTGTGAAAGAACATCTACTCAAATTAGACTTATTAATATTGGACCCCATGTAAAAAAAGAAAATAAAACATAAAATATAATATGATATAAAATAATTTAAATATGATATATGTAATACTTAGTCCAAAGTCTAAAGATTTAAAAATTATTAATTAATATTGGGGTGTTACAAATATGAATATTTAAGAGAATCATGATAGTTTCTTAGAGATTTTCGATATAAAATTAAGGTATTAAAATATAAATATATAAATATTTTAAAATTATTAAAATATAAAATAATAATGTATTATAATTAATATAAGTAAAAAATAAAGTTTTTGATCACCTTGCTGTAAAGAAAAATACATTTTAGCTTTAATTTAAGAGGTAAAATCCAAAGCCTAAGTCTAAAACTTAGCTTGGCCCTGTATATATAGATTGATCTAGCAGCAGGCTACCCATCTCTCAAAGTACGTAGTGGTGCTACAAGTTTAGTTTCAATTACTTTCAGAAGGGAACTACTCAGTTGTGCATCCATCCTGGTTTCCATATTGAGAAATGGGTTGTAAGTCATGGGGCTCCAGGGCTGTTGTTTTCTGGTGCATTGTCTTGTCTTTGATCCATGTTTCATCTGGTTCAAAGGCTAGGCATTTCAAATGGGAAGTGGAATACATTTACAGATCTCCAGATTGTCTGGAACATGTTGTGATGGGTATCAATGGCCAGTTTCCAGGGCCGACCATCCGGGCTAAAGCTGGAGACACCATTGTTGTGGAACTCACTAACAAACTTCACACCGAGGGAGTTGTCATTCACTGGCATGGAATCAGACAGGTTTTCCCCTTTTCTCTTCGCGTTTGTTCAAGAATCTTCGCATTATGCCTTCATATGTATACATAATTGTGGTTGGCTAATTATGATCAGTGAAATGTTGTTTTCATCAGCTTGGAACACCATGGGCGGATGGCACCGCTTCCATTTCACAATGTGCTATCAATCCAGGAGAAACTTTTATATACAGGTTCAAAGTCGATAAGGTAATCTCTCAACCTCTCTTTCTTCTTTTTTCCTACAGGGAACTCTGATCTTGAAAACAAAGTTCAAACTTTCAGAAATTAGATCCAAAAACACACGTATTTCCAAGCTGCAAGTTGCAACATTTAAATAACTATATATTTTAAGTTATCTTTTGGGTACCAAAAAACAATAATATAAGAACCATTTGTATGAAAAATTACTGTTATGCTGCAGCCTGGAACATATTTTTATCATGGGCACTATGGAATGCAAAGATCAGCAGGCTTGTATGGGTCACTGATAGTGGAGGTGGCAGATGGAGAGAAAGAGCCATTCCACTATGATGGTGAGTTCAACCTATTGTTGAGTGATTGGTGGCACCAAAGTGTTCATGATCAAGAGGTTGGCCTTTCCTCTAATCCATTCCGTTGGATTGGTGAACCCCAGGTAAATTTTGACTCTCATGTTTAAATATCTATTGAATATAAATAATTTTAAAAAATTAAAAAAAAATCCAATCTACATAGTTCCTCTTATTATAAACAGATAACTGGTACCCTAATTTTCTTTTTCTTTCAATGGATAGTCGTATTGTTCAAATAGTAAATCAAGATTGGTGGCTCAATTAGTGCAATTCTTACCATTTGCAGCCACTTTATAATACACCTCCATGTGGTGGTGGCACCGTCATTACTCACTAAGCTCTAAAAAAAATAGTAAAAGTAAATCATAAAGATGCTGATATGAGAATGAGTTGATGACAAGACGAGTACAAATAATAGCAAAGTGACAAAATAAGTGACAGAAAATTGTAGTTCATGGTTTCAATACATAAATTTGAAAAAAAATAAAAAAAAATTGCCTTGATAATGCATGGTGGTTGGTATATTTCTTTATCATATAGTCATCTCATTCCAAATAGGGATTAAAAAAAGACCATGAAGGCAAGAGTTTAGGTAAAATAATTGTTCAAATTATGGAAAACGTTGGGTACGGATTAAGTTGATAATTTATAAAAAAAGGTAGTGTATCTATATACCGCGTTAATCATATCCTAAAATTATTGATGATTTTCAATATCTTTGGCCCACAAGAAATGAAATCTCACATGTTTGTTTTGTTTTATTTATTCATTTATTTTTGGTTTGTGTTTTGAGTTTAGAGTCTGCTGATAAATGGAAGAGGGCAATTCAATTGTTCATTGGCTGCAAAATTTAGCAATTCTTCAGTCAGCCAATGCAAGTTCAGAGGAAATGAACAGTGCGCTCCCCAGATCTTGCATGTGCGTCCAAACAAAACTTACAGGCTCAGGATTGCCAGCACCACCGCTCTTGCTTCACTCAACTTGGCTATTGGGGTAATTACCTATTCCTTTTTCTATAGGCAAATTTTCCTTTTTAGGGTTATCTAACTCAAAATAAATATCAAATACGATATACATCTGATATGCATAGATTAATTTTTTTAAAAAATATTTTATATATATTTGTACCTAAATATAGGTTAAATACGAACATCAAACATTAATTTTTTTTAAAAAATAAAAGGTCAAATAAACGTAATTCTTTTTATCTCTTTCGTGATAATCAGAATATGCTAAAGGTTTAGTAATATTCTTGTTAAATATCAATCATATAATATCTTCAAAATGTTAAATAATTTGATAGGAGGCAGTCAAAGAATAATTAACTTCTTAGACAAATATAGTCGGGTGTTGGGATTCAAATCTAATTAGGTTGATTGGTTTGAAAATGTAAGCATTTTCCTTTTGTAATCTATGTAAAAGAAAAGAGTCTAAGATTCTAAAACGAACCATTTAATTTGAGCAAACTTTTGGTAGGATAAAAAAAAAGGAATATTAAAAATACAAAAGTTTTAAACTGTAGATGGAAAATCTAGAAATAGTCTTAATCTCTTAAAGATCCTTAGTGGAGAATTTGCTATGCCATAGAATTGATTCTTAGCAATTTGCAACATGGGTATTTTTTGCTTTATATGATTTTATATGCCATATCTATGGTTGTTTAACGTCCTCTCCTCACTATGAAGTTGCCAAGTTTTCACAAAGATTAAGGGCAGAAATGCACATACATTTGGGATTAAAAATATCTAAGTTTTGCACAATTTGACATTAGCATTAATAATCTAGTAAATTATTGATTCTCCCCCAATACTATCGACCAAATATGTTGGTTATTGCCTCATTGGAGGTGGAAAATTTTTGATGGGTAATTGACTAGTAGGGAACTAGTGGTAACCAGTTATTCACTAGTGATAGCCATTTATTTTTATTGGAAAAAAGGAGCTGGCAAAAGTTGATTGCAGGACGTCTCAGAATTTGTTTAAGGGTTTAAATAACTTTTTTTATAAACTTGATTCAATATTATTAAAATTATTATTTAATAATAAAAATAATATTTTAATAAAATAATAAATAAAAAACAAATTTATTGATTTAAATTAAAAATAATTAAAATTTTTGAATCGCCACTTAATTAATGAACTGGTCTTGACTCTCGACGTGCATCGACACAGAGATTCCGCAAAATCTCGGAGTTGATGCCTTATGATGTTATTTGAAATGAAAATACCATAATAAATTAGCCAAAATAGAATTATTCAATTTGGTTTTTGCTCATCGAAATGGAAATGAAGTAGCGTAACAGTAGTAGTGGCAATAATTATGAGGCGTTTCGAAAGTGGGCCGGCAAGGTATTGGCCAATGCCGACAGAAGCCATAATATATACAGGAATTCAGGAGCAAAGAGGTCAAGAAAACATTGGCCAACTTGCCATTTTTCACAACCCCAAACATCATATGCCTTTTGAATTGAAAGTTTGATGATTCAAAAAAAATGTTTCAAATTTTAAGTTCACATGTTTGATTTAATTTGTTAAATCGAATTTATTATTTATTTTATAATAAAATATTAAAAATTAATTTTTATATTCATATTTATATTTTATATTTATAAATATTATTTTGAATCAGTTTAATTTATTCTAAACATGACATCAAGCTGGATAAATATGAATGAACAAACTTTGAATAGCAACAAAACAGGTAGTAGTAATGAATTTTTCTTTTTTTTTGGTCCTTTCGCATGCATATTGACACGATAGAAACGTAAAGATTTGTCGAATCTTACTCCCTGCATCTGTCTTTCTCTGACTTACTTTATTCACAAAACTATGCTAGTGAACAATAATGCATTGTGGCTCACACTCTGCTATCATTGTTTCTGACATCATTATGTCGCTACACCGCCAAAGTATTGATCATGTGATGCACACTAAAATCCTACCCCTTTGCTTGCCTGAACTCCATATGCCAGGTTTTTGCTGTCCACTAATCGATTGCTATGACATTTGACTTCCTATTCGTGGAGTATCAAGCTATATTTGCATCTTAGAAATATATATTTTTCGCGCGTAGTCTGGGGCAAAAGTCGTGTTTAAGGTCTGGGTTTTGAATCATTATTAAGCTAAGAAAATGTTAAAGCTACGAGATGGAAAAATTATGTTATTTGAATTTAAATATAAATATTAAATATATATTTAAAAAATTATGTTTTATATTTTGTACGAATATGTTTGATTCGAACTTGAAAGTTATTTTTGGCTGTAGTTTAACAAAATGTTTGTTGCCAGGGTCACAAAATGGTGGTGGTGGAAGCCGATGGAAACTATGTGCAACCATTTGCTGTTGATGATTTGGACATTTATTCAGGGGAGAGCTACTCGGTTTTGTTAAAAACAGACCAAATCCCTTCCCAGAACTATTGGATTTCAGTTGGTGTTAGAGGGAGAGAACCCAAAACCCCTCAAGCCCTCACCATCTTGAACTATTTTCCCACCTCTGCATCAAAGCTCCCAACCATTCAACCTCCCATAACACCAAGATGGAACGATTATAATCACAGCAAGGCATTTACTAAACGCATATTCGGCCTGATGGGATCACCTCAGCCACCGACGACTCACCACCGTCGGATCATCCTTCTCAACACTCAAAACAAAATCAATGGATTCACCAAGTGGTCCATCAACAATATTTCCTTGGTTTTGCCTCCGACTCCTTACTTGGGCTCCATTAAATTTGGTCTCAACATTGCTTTCGATCAGCGACGCCCACCGGACAACTATGATAACAATTATGATATCATGAAGCCCCCAGTGAATCCGAATTCAACCCATGGAAACGGGATTTACACCATTAACTTCAACACCACCGTTGATGTGATTCTTCAAAATGCCAATGCGTTAGCCAATGATGTTAGTGAGATACATCCATGGCATTTGCATGGCCATGATTTCTGGGTGTTGGGCTATGGAGAAGGGAAGTTCAGAGAAGAAGATGAGAAGACGTTTAACTTGAAGAACCCACCATTGAGAAACACTGCTGTGATCTTCCCATATGGATGGACTGCCTTGAGGTTCGTCGCTGATAATCCAGGGGTTTGGGCATTCCACTGTCACATTGAGCCACATTTGCATATGGGAATGGGCGTTGTTTTCGCTGAAGGTGTCCATCGTGTTGGTCGAATTCCAAGAGCTGCTCTTGCTTGTGGACTAACAGGAAACAAGCAGAATTAAGAGAATGATTAACTTACGCATTTTGCCAATGAATCAAAAAATTGGATGTCATCGGAAGTAGTAATTAAGCTAATTTATGCATTAGGCTATTCGCTTTTGCTATTAGCCTTTCCTTCTTTCCCGTTTTAATTTCCATTGCTATTTAGCACTACGTACTTCTTGTCCCAATAGTATTTGAGAATTCACATGGATTTGCCACGATATAATTGATCTAGAGGATTCATTCTGATTATGGGTACATGAGCAACACTATGTTTTTTTTTTTTTTTTTTTCCTGGGCTTGGTCTTGGGTTAGGAATAAGACTAGGTTGATGGCCACGGGGTAGCCATGGACAATGGTTTTACTTTGGGCTTTAGATCATTTGATTTCAGAAAAATATTTTTTATGGGCTTGGCTTGGTTTATAAATATATCTCAAATCATGTCATTTGGGAACTAGCTGAA
>JBBYHK010000022.1:15360169-15371895 GCA_038382065.1 Adansonia grandidieri | reverse complement strand
GTGAATCTTTACTAAATATTATCTTCATGAGATGAAAAAAAGTCATATATGCATACTAAGTCAACTTTTCTGTTAAAATTATTTAACAAAGTTAGTTTGAGTGACTTAAATTATTAATAATAAAAGTTTAGTAATGTGATTTAATAAAATTAAAAGTTTACAACCTGTACGAAAGATAATATTAAATTCAATGACTTAAAATATAAATTATCCGACAAAAGATAGTACAAAGGCTTTTGTAGGATATTTTTGAGCATATGAAAGAGCAATATTTAGAGTAACAATGTTCATGGTCGAGCTGAGTTGGATTATGGGGTAGAAAATTTTTTTCTCCTACTCGAATTTGAATTGGTTCGATTTAAAAATTCAAAATTTTTTAAAAATAATATTAAAAAATTTATTTTTATATTAAAATTTAAAATTAAATTTAAATAAAAAATAATTTTTAATGTCTAAACAATAATTTAAGCTAAGTAACTTAAATTATTAAAAATACTTATCTAAAATTAACTTAACATGAATTAAATGAACTATTTAACTTTCGAATATTTTTAAATCTGACACTCTCTCGAAGAGCAAAACAAATTATAAAGATAAAGATGATTGGGAAAATTAGAAATGCAATAATGGAGCAAAATTTTCTAGGCATTGAATGCAAACAAAGAAGTATTATTATCACTTAAAACAGACAAAGGCAACTTGCATAAAAAGAATGGGGTTTTGGAAAAATAAGAAATATAATAATGATTCTATTGAAATAATTTAGACATTTGGCTTGACTTTTAGAAATCATGTGTTTCATGTTTCTCGGTGGTACGATCTCACGATTCCCGGGTTTCGATCGAGAGTTCCGTGAGCTTCTCAACTTCTTATTTGAAGTTCTTTCTTTTTACCAAATATTGTCGGCACAGTATTAAAATTTAAAAGCTTAGGAGAGTCAGATATAAATATTTATAAATTTATATTTTTTATAATTATTATTAAATATATATCGAATTTAAATATTTAAAAAATAAAAATTTATAAAATATTAAAATTATCCAAAAATAGTTAATTATAATTGTAAAGTTTTTATGAGAAACAAGTTTATGCAAAAATGTATTCATTCCTTGGATCACTAAAGGAACAAAACAGCTGGAACCATCGTGATTATTTATTTGACAACTTTTGAGTTCATAATATATATATGTTCATCATGATCATGACTTTTAAGTTTCATACTGAATGCATTATTTTTGAAAATAATTACTAATAATTATGATCATATGTCGTCAATACAAATGTCACAATGATTGCCACTATTTATCAGTGAAACTTTCAAAGGTTTCACGATTGTTATCACCAACCGCCAGAAATATCATAATTCTTATGTTATTGCCAATTCAACGCCTATAGTTTCACGTATACTATAGACATAAACCCTCGCTATAGGTAGCTATAAAAAACTATATATATATTTATATATTCATAGCCTAAATTTGCTCCGACTTTCCTTCCATTATCTAATCAAAAGACAAATTAGTAATCAAATTTCAATATACGATCAGGTTCAGACCTACTCTTTTTAAAAATTTCCCGAATGAAACCATGTAGCTTTAGATACAACTTTTACCTAACGTAAAAAGGGTAAGAAACAGTTAACATTATTTTCTTTTCAAGCGGTGATTAACTGATATGAAACTGAGAAAAGTGGTGTTTTTCCTTCTGATTTTGAGCAAATTTCCAGTTTTTTCCGAAGTTAAAGTTACTGTTCACAGCATTGTCATGGCTTCCTGATTGAATAATGGGATTCTTTGAATAACAATTTAATCCATTATAAAAAACCAAAATGAGAATACAAGGGGTGAATAAGATCATCTAAGTTCCTATGCCCACTGTTGGGTAAAACAGAGTAAGAAATGGACTATACAATGTTTCGTTTCATACCTCTAATCACAGCTTTGGCCTGCAAATCACCCCGTTTATGGCATCCATTTTACAAAAAGCATAAGCTTCTTTATTGACTTAATTTAACAGCAGAATATCTAGAACGTACCCTTTTATTCTGATCTCAATATCAAAATGCCAGAATGCTTTGGCTAATTTATGTCTGTCTTCTCCAGCTCAACTGTCTTACAGTGGGATAGTTTTACACTAGTGGCTTTGGTTGATCCGGTTGTTCCTTTGATCGATCACTGCTTTGATTACTGCTTTGGTTATCGGTTTGATCGTTGTTCCGAACATTGCTTTCTTCATTTCCAATCTCAGCTCCCCGGACTAACGTTTCATAATTAGGATTAGCTTTACCTTGTCGAATTTCCCTGTCGAGTTCTGCATACATCTTCACAGATGCTTCTGCGAAACTCTTCAATTGATCAATAAAGTAAACTAGGCTTGTCCCGAAAGAATCCTTCAAAGCATCGTTCCTGAACATGTTATACGCAGAATCACTCATGTCGCCATCTTTCCTGGATGCTAACATTCTCTTTTTCATGGCATCGTCTCTTGACAAATTGATTGCAGAATCACTGTCGTCATCCTTCCCAGATGCTGAGTACGGATGATTGGCATTCTTCCCCTCGTTCTTTTCTTGGTGTGGTAAAAAGCCAGATGTATCAGCTGCCAAACGTTTCATGGAGTCCGAGACACGCTTTATAGATGGCTCCAATGCATCAAGCTTGTCATACCACGAACCACTTGTTACATATATTGGAGGGCCTATTACTCTCAAAAGTCGGATGTTGAAGTTTTTTCTCTTAGATCTCTCTTGTGGGATCGAAACACATTTCTCGAGCCAACTGTTTATGGCTTTCAGATAAGCTTTCAGGGCACCAATCCACTTCGTAAAACTTGAAGAAAGCAAGCTTAGTTCGTGTTCAAGATGAGCGGTGATATGCCGATGTGATTCAGATAGCACAGAGATTCTCATGGTGCCAGTCTTGTATGCAACTGAGATAATTTGAAACTGATGCCTGTGACATTCGCACATTACTTCCCACATTCGACTCAACCTGTGTTGGCGCAATAAGTGCAACAGATTATTTAGAAGAAGAATATTTCAGATATGGGCACAAGTAAAACTATTTTAGGAAGGCAAAAGTATCCGCTGTAAAGGCTTGTAAAAGTATGGCAGAAAATGGCAAATAAAACATCATAGATGAAGACATTTATTAGTGCATGATAGACATTTTATGGTTGTTCTTGCCAAAGTGACCATCTTATTCAGAAAGAAGAAAATTCATTTCTCTTCCCCTGCGTGCATGGAAACAGAAAATGTAAAAAAGAAAAGGCACGGATGAAAGATGAGAAGGGGGGGGGGGATAAAGCATAGCATATGCCACATGGTTCATTATATGATGGGGATATAATTGGAGGAGAAAAAGCGTTAAATCAAACATACCCTTCAATCAACTCCTTGAGTTGTGGCTGCAGCTCAGTGTCCCGTAAATCCTCAATCCGTTTTGATATTGAGTGAATTCTGTAGATCGCAACTCTAATTCTCGAGTGCAAATCCTTGACAACAGCTCGAGTCTTGTCAATTTTGCTCAAACTCTCTGCCCTTGACTCCAGCTGTCTTAAGCTTTTACACTTCAAGTCATACTCATTACGGACTATCTCACTGGCCTTAAGTTACAAGAAATTACAACAAGAATAACCACCAATAATCATAAATTTTAATGCCTTCAAACAAATCACTGCTCGACTAAATTACCCAAGGCTTCAAAAACTTACTGGTGCAAAATTGGTAACTTTTGACTTCGGAAAACAACAAACCAGTCACAACTACACTCAAATAGGACCATAGAAGTAAACTACTTGAAGTTTAACTCTACCGGGTCAATATCTGTCCACGTCTCCGCACATACACGGAGTTCGGAAACATATGACCAACATAAAAGCATTCATTTTCAAGGACTTTGAAGCTAAATTCTTGAAGGATTCCTTTTAAAATGGTAATCACTTAACAGCAGAAACATCGATAGTACAGAACCAAAAAACCAGTACCAAGCAAACACACATTCTTCCACATAATCACTTCAACTCCTAGCCCATCTAACCAGCCAAACATTGATTTATCTTAAGATATCCTATTTCACCTAAGCTGAGTTGAATGTCCAGAAGGCATATAACCAGAAATGAAAACTTCACAAAGGGAAAAGAAAAGTAACAGGAGAAAAAAAGGGAAATAATACCTTTACTTCATCATAAAGCTTCCTCTCCCATGCATATAGTCTATCCAAGGTTGAGGCATGACTGCCTGAAATCATGCAGGTATTATAGAAAAGATTGTTGTTAAGGTCCTCATTATCATCGTTTGAATTTAAGCCCAGAGGATTCCCAGATGAAGATGATCGGGACGATGTTGTCCTATGCCAAGTCAAGTACTTTACAGCAGCAGTTTGAGGGGGCTCTAAGTAAACATAAGAAAGGATAAGCATAGGAATCAGGAACTGAGAATCAAGAACCAAGATTAAACTAAAATAATTAAGAAGGTAGACATCACAGAACTTGCCCTAGATCTCACTGCGTACATTCTAAATTGAATAAGTTGCTGATATCAAGATGTTACCACAGTTGCTACCTGCATACGTCTATAGTTCATTCGTTCTTTACCGTAACAAGGACGGGATATTAGAAACATATGTAAAGGGATTTTTAGATTCAGCCCACACTGATTATACTCCCCATGAAAGGATTTGACAACACTAATGCCTTACATGCATGAAATTTCCGGTCGTATTCCTCCACTTGCTGCCCCCTTATAACATAACTGTAACTTGCAAGTATTTTCAAGCAAAATGTATTCTTTAAAAAACTGAAGAAGATAGCATGCATTAGAGACCAAAATAGTGCATCTTAACAGTCTCACTTTAAAAAGTTGGCAAAGCGGTCACTTGCAACCGCTCAAAATTTCATCATACAATGGTTTCATGAAAGGATTTCAAGGCAATAGCATATGTTGTATGTCATTTTCTCACCCTTTCACATTAATGTTTTTCTAGCAAAATGTATTCTTTAAAAATCTGAAGAAGATGGCATGCATTAGATTAAACAAAAAACATCTCACAATCCCACTTTAAAAAGTTGGCAAAGCAGTCACTTCCAACAGCTCAAAGTTTCATTGCAATGGTTTCACGAAAGGATTTAAAGGCAATAGCATATATTGTATATCATTTTCACTTTCACATTAATGTTTTCTTCAAACAATTAATATTCGTCATTCGCTCTTCCGAACCTGCACTGTATAATCCCAAGATACAATGATATATCCCATTGGTTACCTTTCCTTGTAGCTCTGTCTGTCAAGTATATGCTATATGGTATACAGAACACCCAGTCACTCCAAGACATGTATTTTGTTACTAAACAAAAATGCATGGCGCTACACTTTAAGGAGATCAAAATGCTCCAACGCGGCCACAACTTAATTCTAAACTATAATGGGTAACGAAGATTTACCTTCTTTAACTTGGCTTCCGTCTTCTCCGCAAGAGAAACAGGCTTTGAAGACCATGGATTTCGTCAATCCACCTGAAATAGTTGGAAGTTCTGTTACCAATAGCTTTCACCAAATCATACCAATGTAAGAAATCTCAACTATTTACTATGATCCTTCAATGAAACCATATGAAATGAAAATTTCTCCCCAAATCTCCATAAATTCAAATTTATGTTAACAATTTTTCACATGCCAAAGCTTCAATATGTCCAAATGCATTCAATCAAAGTCATTTTTTAACATGCAGATAAATGAAAAAAATATATAAAAAATTGCAAAAATACAATCGTGCCCTTCCTACTAGATAAACCACTTCTTAATTGAGCACTGCTCCCAACCCTTACAAGACACCAACCATACGGAAAAGCTGTGTGCTGATAAGCATGCATATCATAGTGAGAAAGAGAGAGTCTGGATCTGACCTTCTTTTCCAGGAAAAATAGGACGGAAATGCAACTTATTAGCTTCAAGCATCCTAGGAATTTCTTTCCCAGAATCAGAAGCTTTTATAAACAGGAACTCAATGTCTTTCATGACCGAAAGGAAATCTTTAGGGGCAACCTTGTTTTCAGAAGCATCTTCTTTGACAGGCGTTTTCTTTATTTCAGTTGGAGTAGAAACACTGCAGGGTGTACCTTGTAGTGGTGACAAATCGGGAGAATTGCTCTTTTCCCTACTGACAAAGTCAGTTTCTGAAGCTACACTACCAACAGAAGAGATAGCTGATGGAGCATTGGCCATTTTATGGTCATTTACTCTATTCAGATTTTCAAAACTTCGAACTAGAGTATCAGCAGGAGGCTCATCATCAAATTCATCTTCTGAACCCTGAGTTTCTTCTCTTTCATGCAAAGAAGCCCTTTCTTCGTCTTCCAGCTCAGGAAGACCCTCCTCTTCCCTAAGTCGTCTTAAATCATCATAAGTTTCTGGCCCTTGGTTCAATTCCTTCCCCTCTTGAAATGACAATTGATTGTCAATTGGATGCCAAAGACCAAAGAAATCCCATTCTGGAGTTCCTGATGGAAAAGAAGAAGCTTCGAATGGTGATGATTCCGGTTTCTCTGTGGAACGAGGTGTGGTATTTTGTGGAGTAGTTGATGATGTTACCAACCTGATATCAGGGAGAGGGGGTTTCTCTTCGACTTTTTTTGAAGATGTAACCCCAAATTTCATATGTTTGACCTGACAATGACTGGAAGTGGGAGGAGAGGGAGATGGAGAAAAGGTTACAGTTGCATCGACATGTTGTGAGAAAGATGGAGAAGAATATGAAAACGGGGAAAGAGACTTCTCGGTTAAAGCAAGGGGCTCTGGTGTAGCATTAGTCGAGGTGTAAAGGGAGGACTCAACTGGAGCTTCAAGCTCAACAAACTTCCTAAGAGCAGTTCCTGAACTTTTTAGCGCCTCAATATATGCAACATGAGCAGCAGCCAGTAAGCATCTGCCATCAAGTGCCTGACGAACAAACTTCTTCCTTTCACGACATAACTGCAGGGCCTTATCCTCTTCTACTTTCGAGTTAGAGGCCCCCATATTACTACCCCTATACTGATAGATACTCCCTTTAACAAGCAATCAAGACATAGGGATTCTCCTGGAAATAAATCAAGCTCACGTCACATTAAACAAACATCTAAATACATTTTGCAACAGTTTGGAAGCATGTTCTCCAGAACCATGGTTGTGTTTACAAAACCTAACAGAAAATACTAAGCTAAACTCATCCAAAATCAAAGCTACCTTAAGTGAAGCACATGCTAAAGAAACATTAAAGAATCAAGAAAGATAAAATGGATTAAAGTTAAAATTTCAAAGATACATATAAAAAGGGTCCAATTATTTCAAATTAAATCTGAATTTGAAGACTCCCAGATTTGTTCTAGCCAAGCATCCTGGATATTAAAATATGTATTTCCAATACTTAATAAAAAAGCTGCCCACATTTAAGCTTGCAGATTTAAGTTTTCAGATGCCCAATATCCGGCGGATTTTTGCAATTATACTGTGAGAGGCTTCATGCCAAAGTAATTGATTAACAACTAATAATATAAAATAGAGATTATTTAACCAAACAAATCGAGGGTTCGGGGAAGACATAAAGTTGAGGCAAAAGAAAATGATACAAGATCAAGGGACATTAAGCACCTCCCTGAACAAGAAGAAGATAGAAATACCAGTTCACAATTGCAGCCAATAGGGCAAGCAAGTAAACGAGCAAACTTAAGCTAAAGCCTTGCTTAATCTCAAAATTGGGAACTAAACTTGAAAACATTGGCCGTGAAAAGATTTGAAGTACGATTTCGAACTCAAAACCTATAATAAACCCACAACCCTTGAGCAAACGTTAAAAGGCAACTATGATTAAAGAATGCTCAGATATCTTTAACCGTTCACCACAAAGCAACATAAAAGGTGAGTGAAAATAACGAGGAAAAAGCTGTAAAGTTCACAATTTTAAGGCAGAAAAAGAAACCCCCCCCCCCAAAAAAAAAAAGGGAATCTATGTGGATATTCACGTGTGCATCTTTCAAGAAAAAACCAGTATAATTATACCAACAATAGCTATCAAACAGACTAATCTTAACATGATTAACTTCTCTTCAACCCAAAACATTTCCCATAGTCATTTCTATTTCTATTTCACAAAAATATTCATCTTTGCTTATCGAAGCTACGAAACATAAAACAAACCCCACAAAGAGAAGGAAAGAATAGACCAAAAAAAGAGAGGAGGAATGATAATACCTTAAAAAAAAAGCCCCAGTTTTGGGGACCCAAAATTGCAGCAAAAGAGAATCAAATTCAGAACCCAGAAGACGCTGATAAGATTAGATTCACCCTGAAAAACAAAAGCCAACAATAAAATAACAGTTAAAAGCAAAATTCATTAACAAGCATCAATCTTTAACAAAAAAAAAAGCATAAAATTCATTAAAAGGGAAACCCCAAACAAGAAAACCAATCAAAAACTCATCTTGCCGAGGGGGAAAAAAATAATCAGACCCAAATCAATAACTGGAGGCAAAAGCAATTACCTTGAAGAACAAAGCAGCAAATTTAATAGGAACAAAAGAGAGAAACCCTGATAAATGTCAGTCAAAGTGATAGAATAGCAAAGAAAAGGCTGATCTGACTCATCTAGTCAGTCATCAGTGAGAGAAAGGAGAGGCGAATCTGAGGGAGCTTTGTATTTTTTTTTGGGTAATCAAAAAATACAATGGCTACGGTTGCTTCCATGCAAAAAGGCATTTGGAAATCAAAGACCACTCTAATATTCACTTTGTGGACTGTGGTCCCTAATTCAATAATTCCCCCTCTTACTACTAGTTTTTTAAAAATCATGAAATTAATTTTTAATTTAGGGTAAATAAAAAAGGCAGCCTTCCTTTATTCCACTTGTAAATTTTGAAGGGGAAAAAAAAACTTTTCTTATGCAAATTTTCCTAATTTTCTAGCTAAATTTGCGGTTCAAAACAAGCCAAAACAGAGGACTATAAAAATCAGTAGTGCTTGTTCTAACAAAAACAGAACTCCATCATGTTAACTGGTAATATTCCCATCAAACCACCGACCATTTGTGTCAGCTGTTAGAAACATCATATTAGTTTAAAGGCTTGATATAAAAATAATCCTGGAATTATATTTTTTTATTTTGATATTTCATAAAATTTTATTTTTACTTTGATACTTATAATATAATTATGTTAATTAATTTAATATTTTATTTTAAAGCTATTAATTAATAATAATATGGATCAATTAGATTATTGTACATAATATATTATTGATGTTACTGACACGTGACATAATTTTATTGATTAAAAAATTAATCCTTTAATTTTTTAACGATGTTAGAATTAAAGTATTAAATTAATAACAAATTATTATACAAGCACTGAGTTGGAATAAAAATTCATAAAATACTGAAATAAAAAAATTATAATTCAAAAATTATTTTTTTTATTAAAGCCTAATTCAATTTATATATATATATTTTTTTTTCAATTGGATAAATTAAGTTTATATAATGATTCAACTTTAATTATTATTTAACTAATAAAAAATTATTATTTTATTTTAAATAATAAAATAAATTTAATTTAAATTTTAAATAAAATATATAATTATTTAAATTTAAATTCCAACATGATGTATCACACGTGAATAAGTGTACTGTAGTCCCATTTGATCTGAGAAAAACAGCTGGTTGCTACTGGAAATTTCTGAAATATTCATTATGGTTTATGACCATAAAACATAAATGGATTCACTGTCGTGATTTTTTTTTTCATTAAAGTGAGGGTATTTTTTATTATTTTTTGCTTGGAAGATGTGAGAAAAGTGACAAAGGAAAGGAAGCATTTTTCAAGGGTTTTTTTTTTTCTTTCTTTTTTATTTAGTTGGGAAGAGAATAAAGTGAGGAGAATTAATAGATCTTATCAGAATAAAAAGAGAGAGATAAAGAAGAAAAGCATCTTCTTTTCTTAGCTACTTTTAGAGGACACCTTTAATTGCTTCTTTAACACTACTTTTAGGGGGAATTTTAATTTGATTAAAGTAATGTAGAACCATTGTAGATTTCAATATTGCTCAAAATTTTGAACTTGGAACTTCAACAATTAGGGTTTCAAAAGTTCTAAAATCTCAAGAAGAAAGAAAAAGAGATGTAGGAAAGTTGATTTACTCTGAACAACAAGTTGAATATAGTTTTTTAGTGTTATTTGATGGAGGATGGGAGAGGTTTGCATCATAAAATATATCCGATGGTATAAGAGTTTGATCTTTATAACTTATATGATATAGGAGTTTGATTTTTAAAACGTATTTTAATATTTAAATTAATAAATATTTTAAAAGGTACTAAAAAGATTAAAGCTGGTGGTAGGGTAAAGCAAGTAGCCTTTTTGTTATTTCGACTTTGACTTGAACATCGTTTATATTTACATAAACTTAATTTAATTAAGATTTAAACTCCCGACCTCAATCTGACTCACTTGAATTTTTATTTGATACTTTATATCATAGTAATTTTTAAAAGATTAAACTAAATATATATGTTAAAGGTATTGAAAAAGTTAAGAAACTCTAATTAAAATATACAAAAAAATTATTATAAAATTAGAAGAGAAATAATTTTATAAATATTTTAAATCAAGGTAAGACGAATTTTATTTAAAATTGCTTTTACTAAAACCATTTTTAATAAAAATTCAAGCCACCTTAACCCAAATCGATTTTTTTTAAAAAAAATTTATATAATTAAATCAAAATTTAATAAATTTAAATTATTTTTCTGACCTCGAAGAAGGTAGAAGGAATAAGGGGCATCTTCTTTTGCTTTTGGTTATTGGGTGTTTATAAACTTGACAAAACGTATACCAAATATTTATTGTACTTGACATTGTTGGATAGCTATAAACTCACCAAATATTTTACGTACAACGATCTAGACGAAACGAGGGCAGACACAAGAGATCAACTCTCAACTTTTTTTTTTCCTTAATAGAAAAAGGGAATAGGGATTGTTTTATAGTTATACGCATATTTAAAACAACATTTTTTTATAATCCAAAGCTAGAATGGAAGATTATGCCGACTTGACAATGACATTTCACATCACCTTAAATCATGCAATAAATTATTGGACGGGCTAATCTAATCCCCGTTAGCTAGGATGCCAATTCTTAGCTTTAGGACAAGTAAAGAAAGACAGTGCAGCTACAATTATTTTTACCATATTTTTTAATCTCTTCCTAAAATTTATATTATTAAAAAATTATTTAATATATTTTTATTAAAAATATTTTAAAATTTTAATATATTAAAAAAATTTATCAATTTTTTATTTAATTTATAAAATTTAAAAATTTTAAAATCGATATATAAAAACAAAATAGAGTGATATACTATTTTTGCTAGAAAATATAAAAGATTTATTTAGGATTTGGACATCTCATTAAACAATTTGAGTCCTATAAATATTATAGTCCTTAAGTTATGTTAATTTGTCCCTATCAATTTATTTATTTATTTATTTTTATTATTATTATTATCAAGATGTTGATCTTTACTACTGTGATAGTAGCTTAAAACACAAATTACGAATAGATGAAAGCTACTATCAAAAATAAAAAAGCTAAAGATGATAAGAAAGTAGTTAAACAATGTAAAAAGAAAGTGACGTCAAGCAAAGACAAAAGTCATATGTTTAATAATATTTATATTAATAATATTACATTAAATTTAA
>JBBYHK010000022.1:15334694-15347221 GCA_038382065.1 Adansonia grandidieri | reverse complement strand
TAACATAACTAATATATATTTTTAAGATTTTGATATCAATATAAGCGACACATAAATTATCAAATTTAATTGGTAAAGGTTGATATCATTATTTATTTATTCTTTTATTTTAAAATACATTAGAAATTTAATTTTAGATTCATTTAATTATTACTTAAGGTCACCTAATTGTTAAGATAATAAATTAGTCAACTTACTTAGCATATAATTTTAGTATGTCAATTAGTAATTGATTTATATTTTCTTATTTAGTTTAGCTCAATTATTTTTATTTTCTTATTCAGTTTAATTCCTTCTATATAAATATCCATTTGTACTAATATTTTTACAACATAAAAAATATAAAAAACTATTTCTCTTTTTTTTTCTTTTTTTCTTTTCGTCCATCGATCTAAAATTTTAACACTAATAAATATTATTTATTTATTACTTTGAAATAATTTTTACATCAATTATATGTATTTTTTTTCTTTCATGTATGTAAGCATTTCCCTTACTTTTAATAATAAAAAGATTTTCTTTTTCCTTCGCTTTTACTTCTTCAAGGCTGTCGTTTTGATTTTGTATTGGCTACAAATGACTTGTATTACAAGTTCTTAATTAAGTTATATATTTAAAAGGTAAAATTTTGCTTACAAATAAAATTGTTTCACTTCATCGAACAGTTTCTCTATTTCCTCATTAACTTTATTTTGTTCTTTTATTTCCCTAAATCAACTTTGAGAAACTTTAGTTGGTCATAGTTAGCAGATAAGGTGTAAGAATTTGAGTGTAAATATTAAATATTTATGTGTATATATATATATATATATCTTATATATGTGTATTTAATTTTTTAAAAATTTTTTATGTATTTAAAATATTTTTCAATGAAGAGTTTAATGTAAGTTAAATATGAATATTGGATACGAATATATATATATATATATAAAAGTAGAAATAATGTATGTAGGCATGATAATAGATCGAGTTGGTGGCCAGCATTGACGAAGTTGTAGATAGAATCTTTAATATTTAAGTCAATCTAAATTATTATTTAACGATAAAAATAATAATTTTTATTTAATTTTTTATTATAGGTATTCATACTATGATTTTGTTAAACATATAAATACTTTCAATTAGTGTTGTTAAATAGATACTACCACGACATGTAACATGTGACAAAATATACTACATTATTAATTTAAAAATATTACGTATCAAAATTAGATTAGATATTAAATGTTATATTAATATTTATTTAACAATGTTAATATAAAATAATTATATTTTTATAAAATTATAATATAAATACCTATTTAAATTAATTTTTTTTAAATATTTGATTTAAAAAAATGACATAATGCAGAGACGATTATATAACCAAACCACAAGTGAATATAGCAGAAAGGAGAAAAATAAATTGTTGGCAATATGAGTGTGTGTGTTTTTTTGGATTATTTATTTATTTATTTATTTTTCCAGACCGGCTCGGCTGCTCTTTCATTTTGCTGTCGATCCTCTCAGTCTCCTAGAAGAGCAGAGTTTTTCAATTTTTTTTTTTTAATATCTATTTAGTCCTTCTAGGGTTCCGTTTCACTGCCCCGAATGACAGAAGTCGTAAAAATGCCGGTCGATTCCCTCGACAGTCGCCGCGGCCGCGACCGTAAAGACAATAACAAGCAACCTCCGTCATCAGACGATCCCAACTCCTCTCCCCCACCGCCGCCTCCGTCTCGACGCCGCGACCGAGACTCGCGTGAGCGACGGGACCGTGACTACTGCGACCGTAACCGCTCTCCTCCACCTCCACTTCCCAGGGAGAGAGATTACAAGCGGCGAGGTAGCAGTAGCCCTCCTCCACCGCCGTTGAATTACAGGAATAGGAGACACTCGCCTCCTCCGCGGAGGTCACCGCCTTATAAGAGGTCTAGGCGGGAGGATGGAGGCTACAATGGGAGGAGAGCGAGCCCTAGAGGAGGATTTGGACCTGGAGATAGAAGGTGATATATATATATATATTTTTTTTAGATTTATTGTTGTGATTACGATTAAAATGTAAATTGATGCAGCGTAATTTATTTTTATGTATTTGAACTATTGATTTTTTTTAATGGTCTAAGTATTTTGGCGTCCTAAATGTTATGGACATATTTCTTATTTTTTAAACTTACTATTTTGGTTGATTAATTTAAGTTTGGAAGTTCATTAACTGAAAGATTAAGACACTGTTAACGTTAAGATGGAAAATAATCAGTACTTTTGGGTATAGGCCTCTATAGTTTTGTAAGATATACGTTATTAGGCCATGGTGAGGCTATTTTGAATGTAAAACACTTCTAACAAATGCTAATGTCTACTGCTTACACTGCAAAGGAACTTTGTATATGGGAGACCAAATTTGAACCATGGCCTATAGGGTAAGTTAGTGTTTCTGGGACATGCTTTTTTTTGGACTAGAGTATCACTATTATATTTACGGCCAATGGAGGGTGTGTAAGTTTTTTCTCTTTCTTTTTTCCTTTTTTTTTAAGAATTTCGTATATTTATCCAATTCTTGATTTCATTTCCTTCTTAATAATGCCTGACATTACAAGGATCCGTTGTTTGTCAAGGAAACAAGGTACTTTCTTTTTCCTATTATTGAAAGCTAAATTGTCTTGGCAAAATTCTGGACGGCCTGTGAATATCTGGCACTGACTTTTTTTTTTTTTTTTAATTTCTATAATGTTACCTGAGAATGGGTAACTTATTCAGTTTTCTCTCTGTATCAGATGTATCTTCTATATGATTCATTATTTTGACTCTGGACTTCTGTTTATGTTCATGTTTTGCTCATCTATCAGTTTTTGTTATTTTGAGATTTTGCTCATGCTATAGAACACTTTTGGTGTTGCAGGTTTGGGTATGATGGTGGATATGATCATGAAATGATGGGAAGGCCGGGTTACCCTGAAGAAAGACCTCATGGCAGGTACTTTGGTCGCTCTTCCGGTGGCTATCAAGGTGCCTTTTTTCTAGAAACTGCTTCAATTTTCCTCAAATTTCAATTCTTGCACTTGGAATAATCCTGAATCACTTTTATTTTATTTCTCCATATTTGCATTCTTTTTGCCACTTACTATAGTTACACTACAGTTATAGAGCCATATTTCTTGAAGTCAAATTTTTAATTTTAGTTGTTAATAGAAAGCTGGAATTATTATGTTTAATGTTAATCATATGGGGAATTCACTTTTGCCAATGATTTCATTTTTGAAGCCAACAAATTCTTTCTGGTTAGGAATAGGACATTTTCATATGATGAATTATGATAATTGGAGATTAACAATGCGTCAAAATTCAAAACTGGTCTTTTGCACTTCAGTATCCTTTTTTGCCTTTTCTAGATAGTAGCGTCATGTTGGAAAGTATTGAGATGCATATGATCATATTAACTTTGGCCATCTATGAAATGATGCATAATTGCAGTTAATGATGATGCTATGATGAGTATGTGTATTCCTTCTAAAATTCCATAGGATGATGATGCATTATTGTATAATGCAGCAGCAAAATAATTTTCTCCATCTTTTGCTATTTATGTATTTATTCTGTTTTGTTTTAGTTTGCCAAATGATATTTCTTCTGCAGATTGGGACTCTGGCCGTGGTGGTTATGGTGTTGCTTCCAATTCTGGGAATACTCAAAGGTTAGCTTTCCATCTTGTTTAAGGACTATTATATTAAATGAGGTTTGAATTACCATTCATCTTATTTCATTGTTGGCATCATTCAAGTTCTCTTTTAATTGAGGGTAATTTTAAAATTGTTCTTATCTTTTGATTGTTGGATCTTTATTCATCTCATTCGATAATATGACATTATAAGTAAATTTTTCAGAGAAGGATTAATGTCATACAAGCAATTCATTCAAGAGCTTGAGGATGATATACTACCAGCTGAAGCTGAGCGCAGGTACAAATGAGGAATAATATTATCAGTTTGGTTTTATCATGTTTGAGACCTGTGGCTTAAAAAAATGGGATGATAAGTAATTGTGGATTTTTACTGTGTAGGTACCAAGAATACAAGTCAGAGTATATATCTACCCAAAAACGAGCATTTTTTGAAGCTCACAAAGATGAGGAATGGTACTTCCCATTGTTTGCTGAATACCGGCCGCTTTGTTCACCTCATTGATCTAATTGGACTTGCTTATGTGTGTAGGTTGAGAGACAAATATCATCCCTTAAAGTTGGTCACTGTTATTGAAAGGTTAGTCGTATTTGCATATTTCATGATGTTTCAGTTCATGAATTTGTTAGTAGATAACCCCTTCTGCCCAGTATTTTGTAGCATGTTGTCATTGATGGATTTGGTATCATTTTACTACGCTATCATTAGATTCTTTCTTCAATTTCATGTTTTGTTTGTGGGATTTCTTGTTTTTTAGGAGGAATGAGCTTGCACGCAAAGTTGCCAAGGACTTTTTGCTTGATCTGCAGAGTGGAACACTGGACTTGTAAGATCAGTTCGTGTTCATATGTGCATATTCAACCTGGTTCCCTGCATATTATTTTCCAGCTGCTGACCAATAATTTTATGTTTGTGATGCAGAAGTCCTGGTGTCAATGCTGTGTCTTCAAATAAATCAGGACAGACCAGTGATCCTAATTCTGAGGACGAAGCAGAACTTGGTGGAAGAAGAAGGTGGCATGGTATAACACCTGGTAAAGAAGCTGATCTTCTTTCTGCAGCTCCAATGGCTCACCCGGTCAGTTCTGATCCCAGAAGAATGCAGATTGACATTGAACAAGCACAGGGCCTTGTATGTAAACTGGACTCTGAAAAAGGAATTGAGGAACATATTTTAAGTGGGTCTGATAACAACAAAATAAATAAACCTCATGGTAGTTTGACTGGCCTGGTGATTATTGTACGTGGCTTGACTTCAGTGAAAAGCCTGGAAGGTGTCGAGCTTCTTGATACTCTTATAACTTACTTGTGGCGTGTCCATGGCTTGGATTATTATGGAATGATTGAACCAAGTGAAGCTAAGGGTCTTAGACATGTAAGAGCAGAGGGAAAGAGTTCTGATGTGACTGTTAACGGATCTGAGTGGGAAAAGAAACTTGACTTACGCTGGCAAGAGAGATTGAGGGGTCAAGATCTTTTGGAATTAATGACTGCCAGGGACAAAATAGATGCTGCTGCTGTTGAAGCTTTAGATCCTTTTGTCCGGAAGATTAGGGATGAAAAGTATGGTTGGAAGTATGGCTGTGGTGCTAAGGGTTGCACAAAACTCTTTCATGCTGCAGAATTCGTGCACAAGCATCTTAAACTCAAACATCCAGAGCTTGTGATGGAGCTAACATCAAAAGTATCTGAAGATCTTTATTTCCAGAACTATATGAAGTAAGTGCGGTCTTATATGCAGTATATTGTTATATATATATATATATATATATATACATATATATATTAAGCATATTTATAGTAAGATATGAATTGTTGCCATTCACAGTGATCCAGATGCACCTGGTGGGACACCTGTTATGCAGCTATCTATACCGGTATGTTACGACTGCTGTTATTTTGATGTTATGATTGCTCTTACTGCTTTTATAACCTCATGTTTCCCCCTTTTTTCTTTGTAATTTTTTCTGCTTGCAGAAGGACAAGCCCCAGAGATATAAAATATTGGAAAATCGCTTGAAAGATGAACGTGACTCATGTAGAGAACGTGATAATCGAGCAAATGGTATTGATAGATATGATAGGTCTGAGAACCCTCAACCAAGTGATTTTCCATCTAACGATGATGGTCCTGACGGGGGGAATTGTGATGATCCAATGTTTAATGCTTTTGGTGGACAAGGGATGCATGTTGCAGCTCCATTTTCTTCAGATATTGCACCTCCGCCGGTATTGATGCCTGTTCCTGGTGCTGGGTAGGTCTTATGCTGCTCTACAACTAGCAGTAGTTAGCTTATTATTTTCTAGAGGGCTTATATGCGTGTGATTGCAGTCCGTTGGGGCCCTTCGTTCCAGCTCCACCTGAACTTGCAATGCAGGTGTTTAGAGGGCAAGGTGGTCCTCCTTTTGAAGGCAATAGTAGAAGTGGACGTCCTGGACTTAATTTAAGTGGACCGACCCCCTTTCTTTTGCCTCCTGGATTCCGACAGGATCCTCGGCATTTGCGAAGGTAAGTTTGCTTGAGACGTTGCAGCTATTTTACTTGCAGAGCTCAACCTCAATTACTTGTCTGCTTGATTTGATTTGGTATAGATTCAAAATATATTTTGATTTTATCTAGTGTTGGATGGATGCTATTCCTCCAATGGATTTTTTTTTCTAAACGAGGTAGGAAACTTGCTATTTTATAAACCACGATGTTGCTCTAGTGTCCCATGTAACTAATGGAATACCCAATGATTTAATGATTTGGTGACATGCTTGTGAGCAACAATTCCTCGCCTTTTGAAATCTATAATAATTGACATCACAGTATGCTCAGAGGCCATCACACTCCTTCCCCTGCCCCTGTTCTCCCCTTGGCCTCACGGTTTCTTAGATCTTTGGTCTCATAAAATTTAATTGCCTATACTTACAAATGCAACTAGAGCAGTCTCTTTTTTTTTCCCCCTTATGGTTTGGAAGGAGAGAGGTACTATGTTCTGAATTCAGTTTCTTATCGACTTTGCTTCTTCCCAGATGATAGCATGCGAGTTTCAACTCCAAGGTTTCCTCTTTTTGTTTTAATGATTTATTATTAGTTAGATGAAGATTGCCTACGTTATTTTAGGTATTCTGTTGTGGTTCTCTTTCTAACAGTCTAGTTTCTAAAGTTTGCCTTGTTTTGTCTCATGCAGTTATCAGGACCTAGATGCACCTGAAGACGAAGTCACCGTAATAGACTACCGGAGCTTGTAGGTATTAGAAAATAGAGGGATGGGAAGACTAGATGCACCTGACAAATGCTGTTATTTTACAATCGACAACCAAAGAAAGCATTGACCTCGTACCGTTTTGTTAAAACGTGAAAAATTCTGAAATCTTGCCGGGTGCTTCTCTTTGTGTTTTAAGAGTATTATCCTGCTTTCACCAAAAAGTGTGTACTTTTTGCCCCTACTACACTTGAAAAGAGATGTGTTATGAACACGGGGTGGGGACATATAATGGTTAACAAATTTGTAGTTAGCTGTAAAATGGAGCTTTAGTGGATAGGTTTTCAGATATAGCTGCTTTTTTGTTTTGATCTTCCTAGTGTTGAAATAAGAGCTGAACACAATACTTTTTAGAAGAAACTGGTCCCACCTTCGAAGGATCTTGCATACTGGTTATGGCAGTGACTCATTTTTCTAACCCTCAGTTTACTTATAACTATAGTAATGTTGTGTTTTAGTTAAAAAATATTTTTTTTATATCATATTCATATTGTGTATCATACTTAAAATTGCCGGGTCTAGTTCTGACTAGGAGGGACATGCCATGCCCCCCAGAGACGAGCGAACAGCAAAATGGATGGAAGCCTAATTATCAATCATTACAGGAATGGCTGAATTCACTAAATCAAATGTGTAAAAGCCGAGACTAAATATCGTGCTTGAATTTCACCCTTTGACATATACAAATATGTTACACAAAGGAAAGGGAAAATTCAATTCGATTCGATGAAATGGCCGCAAGCACAAGCAGAAGCATCCCCCCATCAAACTTCTTGCTGCTCTCTTTTGTGAAGCAATGAAGGATCAGAGCAGAGATTCAACGCCCTTTTATTTCCTATGCTTCTTTGATAAAGGCTCTGCTTGTGGTTCACTCTGCAAAATAAAATGTCAAATTCCATGCCTTCTATTTGCAGAAGTTTTGTTTGTTGGAAAAGGAACAACAATTAATATGATAAAAATGATACACCAAGACGGGGAAGTAAATTAGATGAAACTTTTTTAGGCATATGAAATGATAGATCAACTGCAATTACTTTAGGAATAGATGCTTACAACATTTGAAAGCTGCTCCCTAATGTAGGCCATCGATCTCAACATCGCGCCTAACGTATCCCTGGAAACCTGGAATTTAACCTCTGACTCTGCTGTAGTAGTCTCGGTGTCTTGAAGCTGGAATCGAAGATAAAAAAAAGAGACTAATAAGCTAAAGACAGATATTGAGGTGCTTAAAGGATTCATTTTGGCAGAGCGTGACTTGATTATGGATCAACATACCTTCAAATTAATGACAGCAACCCTGTTAGCCGAGGTAGAAAGCTGTTCACTAATATAAGCCATTGACCTCAGCATGGGTTCTAAAGTAACCCTTGAGAGCTGAAACTTAACCTCCATTTCAGGTGATGAACTCTTGCTATAATCTTGCAACTGTCCCAATTATATATCAGATATGCATAAGAAAAAGGCTTGAAATAAGTTAAAATATGTGACAGAAAGAGTAATGACAAAGTATAGCTATGAACTCCATAATGGCAGACATAAAGAGTAATGACTAAGCCTAACAGTTTTAAGGGGTTTCATGTCCTTCAGCAATTAATTTGACGGTCATAATTTTAACAAGTTAATACAACTAAGTGGCGGCTCTAGATTTTAAGCAGACCATTAAAATTTTACCACACACATACCTTTAAATTAATGACTGCCACTCTATTTCCAGGTGTTGAATTCTTATTCTCCATTACCCATGTCATTGACTTCAAACAAGGAAGAACCGGCTGCATTAAAGAAACCCATAAATTTATCTAGTCAATATCCTGTTCTTCAATTCAGAACCAAAGGATAAACGAAATGACATTAAAAGAAATTACTTATTGTACCATGTTATCAGGATGACTAACATCCCTATGAAGGGAAACAGGTGCCATACATGGCAGATTCAAATCTGAGACAGATTGAGCTGGAGCACCAGTGTCATTAAGGTTGAATCGCCGTGCAATTTCATCTTGTTGCGGCCATAGCAAAGGGGTTGTATCTTGAGTCGATGTTGAGTTCTTCTTGTCATCATAGGGAGCACAACTGGCCTGCAAGCCAGGAGGTGCAACTTTTGCAATGTTTTTCTTTACAACAGAAACCTTCTTCCCACCTTCCTTAAGAGCACCCATTGCAACATTATAAGTCTCTGCAGCTATTGCCCCATCTTCTGCATATTTGATTGCTTCCCGACATAAACTAGCATACCGTGCCGTCAGGCCCTCTTGGCCATGCAATTCACCGCCACATTCATCTGTTACAATGCAAGACTTTGCATTCTGCGTCCATCGTTTCAAGATATAATGAGATGGTAGTGTAAGTACATTAGTCACAGTGAAGACTGTCAAAATATGTCTACAGAGGATGCCTGAATACTCAAACATTTGACAACTACAATTAGCTCTCATTTCAGGGTACTTTAAAGTAACCATGTAAGCTTTGTTGTCATCCTCAAACTTTGCAACTCTGAATGTGTTGATAGCTCCATCACCTTCAATTCTATTAGCAGTGTAAACAAAAGTTTCAACTAGTTCTTCCTGAAATTTTGTGAATATTTTCCGTGTATATAGATTTGCTGCCTGTTTCTCCATAGGTGATGGTGTCCGTAGGACTGGTGTGGTGCAAATTGTGTCAAAATCAGCTTCAATCTCCCTTTCAAACCAATTCTCTAATGCTCGTTCATACTGCCTAAAGAACATAGGTATCGTGGTCTGTTGATTCACATAACCATCAAAAAAAGAGCCATCTAATCCATGATTGGGAGATATTGCAGCAAAAAAGGAATCCCGAAAATATGCAGGGACCCATTGAGCTCGAGCACTATATATTGACTGAAGCCAATCATGTGCACTAAGATTATACTTTTCAAGAATGGAACTCCAAGATAATTCAAACTCCTCGATCGTTTCAGTCAAATTTATGCAATTATACAGTTCCACCTGAAAATTAGGATGCACATGACAAACATGAGCCAACTTCCCAGGGCCCTCTCTTAAAACATGCCACTTATTAATACAGTGTCGAACACCTGGCAACACCTGAGACACTGCTGTCTGTATGGCTCTGTCCTGATCAGTGATTAAAGAGATAGGTTGACGATCGTTCATTGCAGTAAGAAATGTTTTGAAAAGCCAAACGAAAGAAGCCTCCGACTCATCTAGTAGTAATGCGCAACCGAACAAAATTGTCTGACCATGATGGTTCAGCCCTGAAAATGGAGCAAATGGAACCCTATACTGATTTACTCTGTAACTGGTGTCCAGTTTCAAGGCATCACCGAAATGCATGTAGGCTGTCCTTGACCTTGCATCAGCCCAAAACACATTAGCCATGTGATTATCATCATCCAGTTGTATTGCATAAAAGAAACCAGGGTTCTCAGCTTGCATTTTCTTGAGATAATCAAGCAGATTTTGAGCATCCCTCCCCAGTGTTCTCTTTCTGTTAACTTCCCTAACAGCATAATTTGGTGTTCCAATGCTCTTAACTGAGTGGTTTGCTTCTGCTGGAGGAGTGTTCCTAATGCAACGATTATTTGCATCCATGGAGACATGATTTCCATCCATAGAAACATACATCACGCCACTTGGTACAAGTCCCACTCCTTGGTAACTATCAGCTATGGACTTTGCAGCACCGGCAAAAAGCCTGCGGGGACGAAGGTATTGCACTTTGCTAGGACTCGTCACTGAATGGCTATGCTCCCTCACGAACTTTGTAACAACCCACTTATTTCCCTTTAACTCTATTCTAAGCATTGCAGCACAGCTATCAGCAGACCTTCTTTTCAAACCCTCTCTGCCACAAACAAACTCCCTAGCAACTATTTTCCCATTGATTTTGGAATGGCTAAGCTGACCAGCTTTGAAGCTAAATCCCAAATGTCTAGCATATTCATCATAGTAAGTTTTAGCAGCATCTTCAGAATCAAATTCCATACCGCCGCATGGCTCAGAAATCCCAACCTCATCATGAGCTAAGGAATTCTCTACCTCATTTGCTTCCCTACCTTCACTAGTTTCAGCATCCCCATCATCTGACATTCCACGATGGCTTTTACCCACTTCCGAACCAATGACATGGACATCCATACTAATCCACCACACAGTACTATTTCATTAAAATGTCTTACTTTGCGAACAAATTATGTTTTAGTACTTGGCATATTCTATTGTTTTTGAAGCAATCTGCACTTGTTTTCTGTCAGCCAATCAGAAGCAATTCTATAGAACATAATAACAAAGCTGGCGCTCGCATAAACACACACAACTAACGTAGCCCCTTAAACGAATCACACTTCATCAGGTTATGCTACTACTACACATAGCCAACGACATGGAATTATTAATGCAAAATACTAAATTGGAACTCAAAGGGAGTAACAGCTAGCTAATCACCATAAAGGCATAAAACCAACATTCAAATTGATTAAAGGCCCTAAATTATCACTCAAGATTTGTTCTGCACATAACTATGGATAACAAATCAATACACGTGTTCACATAAAATGTAAGAAAAACAAGAATTGACCCACAAAAAATTGCCCTTTCCTTATATGCATAACAGCAAAGAAACAATCAAAGAGCTGAAAACTGAAACTCCATGGATTGAATATGAGAGCTAAAACTAAAGAAAACCCATTACTCAGAATAATCCAAAACAGAACCCAACATTGAAAAGAGCAGAAAGATACTAACTTGTTGATTAAATTCATGAATTCCCAAGGATAAATTCAAGAGAAATGAAGAGAGTAAGGCAATACCCGGAAAAACAAATCTTGAAAAAAAATGCCGAAGGGCAAATTGTGGTTTGAAAAAGGAGAGTAAAGATGAAATTTAGGACCGTGCCAGATTGATCTCGTTTGATTGGAAGTGAAAATCTTTTCTATTATTATTTTTTTTCTTGAGAAAGTGGAGAAACCCTAAACTGTAGCTGTTCAAAATTTTTCAAAATTTGCAGGCAACCCCCCTAAATTGTACTTGCTAAGCACATGCTTACCACCTCCGATTGGAAGATGACATGCGGACAGACCAAAGCCCGTTCTTTTCGACCCATGTCCAAACTTTTCGGATCCGTTCATTCCCGGTTAGTGGTAAAAAAAAAAATACAGAAAGTTTTCCTATTGATTTCACTCTATTTAGTTTGACGATGATTGCTTTTATTTTTCTCAATTAAAATTTTAAACTATTTTTTTATCTAATTAAAACTTTATTTAAATAACATAATTTTAAATTTTTTATTAAATATGAAAATAATCCTTTTAAATTATAATTTAAAACAATAAAAAAGAGTTTATCTAAAACATTTTAAAAAGTACAAATATTTTTTAATATTTTACCAATTTTTAATCAAATTGCTTATGCATCTATTGGAGTTCGGATCAAAGTTCTCTTTTTTTTTTTTTTCCTCCTATCCTAACTTCAACCTTGCTTTTTAAAAGATACTTTTTTATGTTTAAAAATGAAAACTTTATTTAGTTTTTGTTTGTTTATTCTAGTACTTCTAGAAATATGATTTATATAAGATTATATTGTCATTATTACTCTCTATAATTGAGCTTTCATAATGAATATAAAAGGAAATTGAAATT
>JBBYHK010000022.1:15263466-15281382 GCA_038382065.1 Adansonia grandidieri | reverse complement strand
ATTTTTTGGCTCTCAGAAAAAAAAAAGAATCATATAACACTTTTAAATAATTACTTCAATTTTTATTCATTTTTAATCAAAAAATATATAATTTTGCCATTTATTTGATTTTTGTTTTTTGTTTTGCGGATTTTTCAATCTTTATTATAAAAGATTCATATCCAATATTTCTGTGCACATGTTTGAATATAAGTACGAAGATACGATCTTTTAAATATATTAAAAATTTTATAAAAATTGAGTATTTTTATATTTAACGCATAGCCATAATTGATACTTATCATCGAATCCGAATGACATAAATTTTGTTTTTTTAATCATGTAACAAAATTTACAAAAGCAAGAAGTAAGTTGTAATAATGATTAGAGATACTTATAGATCGGGTTGACTTGATTCGAGACCAGTTTTATTGTTTCAAATAATATTAAAATATTAAAAATTTTATATTAATAAATATAATTATTTTCAAAAAAAATATTTTTTATTACTTAAATAGTAATTCAAACTGAATCAACTAAAATTAATAAAATTCATAATAACTAAGCTCTACTCTATACAAATCATGCCTATTAGGCTGCACACGTTGTCCAACTATGAATAAATGTAATTATGTTTAGCGATCTTGCTTGTTTGGTGGGAATAACATTACTTTGATATATATATACATATATATATATATATATAATTTCTTGTTGTCAAGTACTGATAAGACCCTTAAATTGTCTAAAAAAAAAAAAAAAAATCTCCGATTCTAAAATCTGGTGTGTGTTAGATCAGTGCCTTAAATATTCGATATTGATTGAATGATAGTTATCAAAATACATTCCTTTTTTCTTTATTTGGCCAATGAACAGCAGGCCATCATTTAATTTTCATGTAGATAATCGAATGGAAAAATTGGTTGAAGTCACCATTTAATAATGTAGGCCAATCTTCATTAATCTCTGGTGTTTAACAGTTACGTTTCAGATCCTTAACACTGATGATGTCACATTCAAAAAGCGAATGTCTCTAAATATATCTCAAGAAATAAGTTTTATCCATCTACAAGCTATGGCAATGGAGGATTTCTTTTACATTAACTAGTTGATTCATTCAAGTTCGACCCTGGAAAAAGTGGAAACATCAGCTTCACCCTTCGATCAGCCTCTTTAATGATTATCATAGCTCCAGCACCACAACTGTCAAGAACAAGATAGCAGTGAACTTCTTAGATTGCTAAATAAGTACATTCAGAGAGAGAGAGAGAGGGGTCTTACATTCAGAATCTGTAGTTATCCAATGTCCTCTCCTGCTAGAACAACGATTTAAACCGTGTATGAGAGTCGAATTCAATGAAACCATGTTGCAGCTGGTTTGATGATCATTTCTCAACGAAGCAGTCGTTGAAATGGCTGAAATGGCAGACGAAGAAGTGGAGCTGCTCTCGGCATCCCTTCTGAAACTAATCTTAGGCGAGTCATTGCTGCTAAATCGATCATCATCTGACACTGTTTTTAGAGCCCCATGGTTCCTGAAGCTCAAAACCTGGAAAGAATTTCAACTTCTTTAACTTGAAAAACACTTCTTAGCTACTAATTAAGTAGATTATGAACACTGAAACACAAGTGTTTTTTTTTTTTTTTTTAACCTTTCTGCTCAACTTTCCTCCTTTATCTGATTTGGCAGCCGCAGCCCATCTCAACAGCTCCTTCATTCTCGACATGGCTTTGGTTTTATGATCCCCTTTAATCTTGTCTTTCTTTTCATTGGTGCTACATTGATCATTTGATCTGGTCGACGGCGATACTGAAGCCCCCTCACTTAGTGGTAGAACTTTGTTCCCTGCATGTATCGCCGAATCCGACTTGTGACTAACAGCCAATCCTCTACAATTATCTTCTTTCTTCATCTTCGTGGATTCGGACTGATGATGTCTTCTATGAGAGCTCCCGACTCTTCTCAAATAGATACCACTATAGAAGCAAGCGTTTGCAACATCTTTATTGCATAGAAATATAAATGGCTTAAACTTCTTACTTTTTGATCTTCTATTCTTAGACAAAACTATATCTTTGAGTTTATCTTCCTGATCTGAAAACAATTGAAATAGTATCTGTCATCAAGAAATCTAGCTACATTTAGACTCATTTAGATAATTTAGTTCAATGGATAGCTTTGGTCCTATTGAAAATACTAGTGTAAATGAACCCCGGCTAGAAATGATACGGATGAAATCATTCATGATTTTAGTGATGGCTAGATAATTTGCTTACCTTTAGCAGTTCCCTTGTTAGTATTTGGACCTCCTTGCTCATGTGCTACCTTAAAGAGCCATTGAAGGATCTGCTATATAATTCACAATGAGGGCTATTATAAGCTTTTGAGGACAATGCTATTTATCTTGTTTGTCTGATTTTTGAGTTACAAATCTCACCTGCATTTGTTTTGCTTGATCTTTTGTGGGAAAACACTGCTAGTTTATATATAGTATTTGAAAATGAGTGAATGACGACTACGCAAAATCTTGGTCAAAATGGACAACTTTGAGAGATCTATCTGCTGTCTAGATGCTTTAAGATTCCTGTTGTTTCATTTAAAAAAAATGAGGCACTTGTGAAGATGAAGACAAAGAAAATTGGGTTTTGAGTTCTGAGGAAGATGGTGGAGACAACCAAGCAGATAGTGGGGAAGTGTTGGCTTGAGATTCTTAGTAACATGGCAGGGAATTATTATATAACAAAATGTTCATGTGATGGTTTTTAGAAGGGAGATTTGGTTAAAAGAGTTATTTAACAACCAGAATATGCTTTGCCTTGGTGGCATTTCTCTTTGCCATACAGTTGTACTACTGCAGTTCATCGATCCTGGGTGGTCCCCCAAACTGCTTGGCCTTGAAGTGGATCATTACTTAATTACATATTTCTTTGCCTAGTTCTAGAGTAAGCGCTTACGCTTTCCGCAGGGTCAGTAATGAATCGAGGCTGAAATAATCTTTGAGAGATTATCGGATAGTGTAAAAACTCGCAACTGCGAAGTATTATCTGCCTTAATCTGAGCCTCACGATTTTATCTTATAATGTCTGTTAAGTTGATGAAGTTGTAAGAATGTACCAAGGAAACATGTGATGTCAGAACAATGAAGATTCCCAATACATTGTGTCAGCATGTGAGCAAAGAGATATTTTAGGACATATTGAATGCGGAAATGGTGATCACAGATGGGCAAAAGACAATGACCAGTTTTGTCTCACATGGGCAAAGTAAAGAGATTTGCCACAATAAGCCCACAGTAGTTAGTTGTTTACGTAAGTATAAATAATAATAACGATGTTGCAAAAGGGAATTTGAGGCCAATCTTTGTGGAGTCCAAGCATATGTCTCAAGTTTTCTCACCTTTCATTCTCACATGGGGAAGGAGGGCTTCTCTCACCTTTCTTTCTCGCAGATTAGGATGGGAAGTTCAGGTGAATTGACGTGTCACTGTGCTATCCATGGCGTAAATTTTTTTTTTTTTTTCATAGGGACTGGAGTGGTCCTGTATGTTGGAAGAACAATGAGAGCGAATCAAGAAAAGGCTGCCCCCCTTTGCTGTCTCACACACAGCAAAACTAGAACAAATTAGGGAATCGAATCCACTGGAATGATGTAGAAAGTTTTGCCCCTCACTTTAAATTCTCCTCTGCACAGGTATTTTGCGGTCGAACGTCAGTCCACGTTCGTTTTTGAAGCAAATATCAAATCTAAACTATTCAAAGTGTTTAAAAGTAGCCAGAACATCCATGGCTTTACTGTATGGTGCACCACGTAGCCTTTAACTTCGGGTGGTTTTCATCCAGGTTCTACGTTAGGAGAGTTGCCACCAGGAACCCTATCCCGTGGATCCATCGCTAGAAAACACTGCCGCTAGAGAGTGTTACTGCTTAACAAGGATAGGCATGCATGACACTTTAACTTATGTTACTCAAATCCAGATATAAGTGTTAAACATAGATATATGTTAGGGAAAGTAGAGAGTCTTTAGAATCATTAGAAGATTATATATATATATATTTACATGATTAAGAATATATGGAACACAAGTATTTGAAAAAGAAAATAAAAATCGAAATAACATAATTAATAACCAAAAACAAACATCTACATAGTAACGATGTTTTCTTGTTATAGAAAAAAAAAAAGATTGTCTAAAATTACAAGGCAACAACAATCAAAATTAATTTCTAAAATTGAAATGATGAGGCATATGAGAGATAATGACGAAAAGAGCATACTTATGGTCATGGGGAAGATGTTTTGTCGGAAGATGAGGATATAACAACATTATACTACAAGACGTGCAAATGTCAGCCCAAATTTGATTAGCACAATTGTTCTTTGAGTAGTGTTTAAAGGATAGAAGTTGGCTTAAATTCTTAAATTGATGCCGTATGGTAAGAAAACTTAGAACAATATAGAAATTGAAAGAAATCATTTAAGTGTATTTCGAAAACCACTCTAAAGATAGAATAATTTTAATTTGAGTTGCATTAACAATTGTTTTACTTGATTTATGATGTTTTCAATAATTTTGAAAAGAAAAATTGCCTTGAATTGTGGGCATTATAAGGCATAGACAAAGAAGAAAATAGGGTTAAGACTTAGCTTAAATAGTCTATTTGACTCGGAAAGTAATAAATTCCTTAAATAATTTATTTATCTTCTTTGTAAAGAAAAGAAAAAAAAATCTAAATTAACTTTTGAAGCTATGTCTTCAAAGAATACCATTAATGATAGGAATCAACTATATTTAAAATGTTGGATCAAAAATCAAATTGGAAATATTTTTCGGGTCATTGGTTCAACCGATTTGATCGATTGGATCGATCGAATCGAATGATTTAATTAAAAAAGAATTTAAAAATTAAATATAGTAAATATTTAATAGAAATATACATTTAACTAAACAATATTATCTTTAATATAGATCTAAACAATTAAAAGTTAAAATCTCATTACATAAAATGCCTTTAAAAATAAAAATAACCTTAAATCCAAAATTTCCCCCGTTTTACTGGTTCTCTAAACTTCGATTCTATAATATACTGACTAGACCAGACACTAATTTTCAATTCAATCAGTTCGACTGATCCATCAAGTTTCGGTTTTTTGAATGATGGCAATCAACTCCTATCCGCGCATTTTTACTTCTAACAGAACACAAGTCAATCCAATCTACTAGAACACAACTATCTAAAACTCGAGTGTGTGAGTTGGGGATGAGAAACAGATTAATGAGAAACATCTTTTAGATAAGAGAAGCTCGAAACAAAAGAATGTCCAAAGGAGTAAAAGGTAGAAATAATAGTTGACAAAAGCTACCCAAGGACGAATGAAAAAGAAAATAAAAATGAATGAATTAATGGACAAACTTATTTTTGTTTTTTAAAAAAAGCTGTTTCACGCAAGCAATTTTTTTTTTTCCTTTTTCACCGAACCATTTGTGTTCTAACAATGAAACAAGCAAGAACCACCATGAAAATGAATGAAGATCTGGAAACCAAGACAAAATGGAGATATAGATTAAACCAACTTAGAACTCGAGACTTAGTCTAATTGGTTTATATTATCATTTTTAAAAGGCAGCTTTCAACGGATCTGAGGTTTGAAACTCAGCATTTGCCACCTTTTTTCTACTCAGACTGCATCTACTTTGTAAATATATTTAAAAAAAAAAAAAACTCTACTCAAAATGCCTCCTTTTTCTTTTTCTTCTAATTTTCTGAATGTGTGTGTATATACATATAAACACACTATTTTCAACAAAATCGTCAATAGTAAACTAGTCGGACAACTCTATAAATGCTCTCACAGGCTTTACTGCTATGACCTGAATTTCTCTTTTACAAAAGAATAAACAAATGAAGATATATTTATTAACAAAGGTGATAAGGGGGAAAAAATTTTGGCTATCAATGATCAAACTCTACTCATGCATATCGTCAAAGGGTTCTGTCGGAGATATTAACGTTTACAGTCATACCTACAAAAAAAAAACAGGTGCTTGCATATAATGATTCATCATCACCATCATGCCGTAACATTAGGGTCTTGTCTGTCTTGCCTGATTATTAGGTTCCTTGGGCTGAAGCAACATAGACATGGATCTCAGCCTGTTTGTTATCTCGGTAAATGATGGTCTAGATTCAGGATCAGGAGACCAGCACTGTTCCATCAGCTTCCTCCAATCAGGATCACAACGTTCTGGAATAGGTGGTCGAAGGGTGTTCTTCACAATCCCCCCTGCAATCAAAATTTCACCAATCATACATAAAAGCCAAAATTTGGTGAAAAGCAGAAGGTTTTTGTTTGCTTTCCAGACTTCAATAGCAAAAAATTAGGAAGGTAACTAATGTACAACCAAATGAACAAAGAAGACGGTTAAGTGCCGTGCAGTTTTTGATATGGCTTCAATTTATTTACATGATTGTTTAGAATTGTTGAGCAAGAGCAAATAAGCCAAGTTGAAAAATTATAGCAACTCTTACAACTCTCCATATATTTTTGTGATCTTCAAGTTCATCTTCAACTAAACCTACCATTTGATTTATTGTTCCAATGATCATCAATATCATCGTTCTTAGCTCATGAGTTAATTTCCAGAGAAGCCTTTAAAAGGCAAGCATATTAGTTTTTTCTAGACTATTTTTGGCTTGCTTTTTGGAACTTTCTAAACTGTTAACTTACCTTAAATAAAAAAATTTAAAATAGAAAAGAAGAAGGAACATCACATGCAAATCCCCGTACTCCAGGTAGATTTGATTTTGTACAATCCAATCCACTTATACCAAAGACAATATTGATGCACCATTTTAGCAAATATATGCCCTCCATAATGAAAGTAATATCATGTCATAACATCCCAATCACTTTTCCATGCAAGTATTTTCGGTTCACAGTCAGGGCTGTTAGCACATTAAATAAATCAAAATCTTACCAATAATGGCACCACAATGCATATTGGCATATGGCTCCTCTCCAGTCCAGATTTCCCACATTGAAATTCCAAATGAGAACACATCAACCTGTCAAATTAAATTCCATAAATTTTGGCTTTAATGTATGTCCATCCTTACTTTAACAGTGGCTCGACATTTATTAGAACATGGCTTTACTGACCTTTTCAGAAACCCTGCTGCTGCTACCATTTAACAGTTCTGGTGCCATCCATGGGAGGGTTCCTCGCACACCTCCAGAAACAAGAGTATTACGCTTGATTCTTGATAATCCAAAATCTCCAACCTAAGGAAACGATCCACAGAAGCCATGCTTCAATTGAGAAGCCAATGAAAACCTTTCAGCACTATAAGCCTTCCTAGTTACTAACATGATAAGTTATAGCATATAGACTAGTTATGAGGGGACTGTAAAGGTTTAAGGTTATTCTATTGTACACATATGATCAGCATTATCTTGGACCAAAATAATTTTGGCTTTAACCAGAATTAAGAATTCTTCTCTCTGGCAATTTATGGTCTTTAGTATCACCTATTGCACCTTGAAATTAATGTCCACGCGAGAGGAGTTTGCCTTTAACATATTAATTACCTTGCATATGGGTCGTTGTGGATCCCTTAGATTGACAAGCAAATTGTCAGATTTCAGATCAAAATGGACAATGTTTTTGGAGTGCAAGTATTCCATGCCAAAAGCTGCATCCATGGCAATTATGAGTTTTTTGCGATGATCAAGTAATCTGCATAAGAATTCCAAAAACCAGTAAGTGTATCATTAACGAGAGAAGGACTATAAAATTGGGAGATTGAACCTATATTACCTATCCTTCTTGATTAGGACATTCCTAAGCGATCCATTTACCATATATTCAGTTACAGTTGCCAAGGTTCCTCCAGTTCCATCTGGTACTACTCCATAAAATGCAACCACATTCGGATGATGCAGATTTGAGAGGATTTGTGCTTCTCTCCAGAAGTCTTTGATCTGGTACAGCCGAACATTCATCAGCTTGAGGCATGCACACAATTCAAAATTCTATGAAGTATGCAACTAAAAAATGTTTAAGGATCTTAATACAACTACAGAATGGGAATTCCCCCTTTTGTCTTGCTGTTTCAACAGCAAAAAAAGGAAGCAGGGGAGGGAAACAATGAGCCAGTTCAAAATGCCAAGTCGATTCAGTCTCTGTTAATTTTCAGCTGTTTCTGTCTTTCGCATTTAAGTGAATGTCTTAGTCTTGCTTGATAAAACAGCAAATCCCATCCCGAAGGATGGGAGAAAAAAAAAAGAAACAATTTTCTATTTTCTTCCCAAGACACTATTGAAAATTTGAAGCAACGATGACAAACCACGGGCTAATGTTTCCTGATAAAAAATGTCATCTGTGATATATAATTGCTGCTGTAAACAACTTTTAACTCGATAACTGACAACCTTATGAAAATAACAAAAGCAGATTATGAAATCCCAAATTGCAGAAGAGCAGAATAACAGTAGTGGATGTTTCACTTAAACAGAATTCAAGAAAAGAAGGCGAAAAAGAGACCACTTTGAAGAAGAGCAAGGTGACCCCCATGAGTTTGACTTCCATGACAGAATAATAATACCAATATTTTACAGACACTTCCTTTATTTTGTTTTTTGGCTGATACCTAGGATCGACGTGCACTATCCAAATCATCTAACCAGCAAAGCTATTCCATTTTTTCCTCTCTAGAACTTTCTGCACCCAAAATTTGTAGAACAGAATGGCTAGAACAAATGAAAATGTACATCTTAAATATTAGCAAAGACAAAATTGCTTCGAGATGAATCTATCAAATGTTTATAGTGGAGGCATATATCCTCAAATTTGCACCTTAAATCATTATGAAGCTTCTTATGAGATTAAATATTAACTCCTACTTTTAGGATTAACAACTGGAAAGATAAGGGGAGAAAAAAGTGGTAAATATCCCTGGAGACCTACCAGCCGCTCTTGCTCTGATGATCTTCCAGAAAAGCAACTCTTTTTTATTCTCTTTATAGCAACATCTGTCCCCCTCCATTTTCCATGATAAACAGTTCCATATGTACCAGATCCTAGCTCCCTCAATTCTTCGAGATCAGCATTTTTTATAATCTGTACATCAGAATCAGAAAACTTTCATTCTCCTTCAAAAGCTAATTTTGACAAGCAAGGAGAAAAGCTAAACAGGGGAGGGGACTAAAAAGGGGCTGATCATTTGTTCAAAAGTTTTTGGTTACAAGAGAAAACCACTAGTCTGCTTACCATACTAGAAGTAGACTAATAGTTGGTTTTCATAGGAAAAAAAAAAGTAGAAAAAGAGGAAAGTTGTGAGAGTTACCAATACACATGAACTAAAAGTCATGGCAATGAAAGGAGATGGATAAAAGACAACGTAGAGGACAAACTACGTAAACAAGATCAAATTACAAATTGATGCATAAGTTAATTTGGCATGTTTTTCATGTGTGAAATCATAAGGATATCACATGCAAATGCATAATTAGAATTTCATATGAGATTTAACTAAATGGCACCTTTTTCAAATAAAACAAAAAGAATGCTTTTCCAACTACAAACATTGAAACTTTATATTTGCAGTTACTTCAAATTTTTCACTAAACAGAACTTTGCATGAACTGATCACCTATTATACAAGAAATTTTTAATGAAAAGAGGTATAAACTAGTTTAGTGCAGAACCTGCAAGCCATAGATGCTGGCTTCCATTTCAGCTATCATGGAATCACTGAAGGACTCATCCTTGTCTCGATCATCACCTACAGCATCCTATGGACAAAACGATGAAACTACCTAGGTTCACTAGCATCTATACAAGTTACAAAACAGACTTGCATTACAAATTTAACGAGTCTTACCTCAGACTCATATTCTGGAATTACATCCTCCAACTCTATTGCAATAGGAGATACAATATCACTGCCGGTCGCATCCACACGTGGGACAATTGCAGATGAAACTTGAATCCCAGAAGGCACATTTGTAATCACATCTTCCAAAATAACTACTGGGTCTGGATGGATTTGATATCGATACATGCTTGAGGGTTCTGTCTGAGCAAATGTGAGGTCTACAATCGAATTCTCATGCACAGATTCTACGAGGTCCTTCTTCTCAGCATTCTGAATGGGATAATTAAGGTCATCATCAATGAGAGAAACCTCTCTCCTAGAAGCTGCATCATTTGCAGGATTCTGTAACATAGAATGAAGGTCATCCTTGTGCAAGTTTGAACACAGACCAGACTCAACATGAACTGTACATAGGTGCAAATTGGTTGAACCCATCAGCATATCTTCTTTAGATATATCCTTCTGACTTGCAACACACTGCAATTGTGGTGGTTCAAGCGACATTGGGCCATTCAATGACTCAGAGATAAGAGCGCCAGCTGAACTCTGACCTCTTGAGCCTTCCATGGTCTTTGGAAATAAGCATGTCACTTCAAGGTTGTGATTGCATAAGGTAGTGCTCCCTCGTCCATCAATTACTTTCCCACCGAAATCATAACATTCGACTATATCAGATGTGGTTTTGTCTAAGGTCTGCAGATGCTCTATGTTATCCGTTATAGCCAAGTATGAAGGAACCATCTTCTGAGAGACTTGTGACTCTTTTTTCCATGTATCACTAGCAACACCAAAAGTTTGATTGCAGTCTGCATCAGACAATTTTTTGTTGTGCACCATACTGCTATCAGGGGACCTCCCCTCATAAAGCTTTCCACCTTGATGCAAAATTGGATCACTTTTATCAGACCTGTTACTCAAATCACTTTTAGTTGCTTGGCACTTATCATTACTGTCACCAGCACCCTTACGAATAGGTTTGTTCCTGCATATAGCTTCAGGATTTGGAGAAAAATTAAACATATCCAACGTCGACCTTGTTGTAGATTCACAGTCTAACAAATCATTTTCTGCCTTGGCCTTCATTAGACCAATGTTATCATGTTGTTGTATCAACCTTTCCCGCACTGCATTTGAAGGTGATTGAGTCACTGCAAAATTTAAAGTGGAAGATGGGCTAGTTCCTTCTCGTGAACAGTAATCAGACCTTTCTCCATGCTCCTGCAGCTTTGAATCTGAAAATGCATGTGACATGCCCAGGTGAGAATCAACAGAATCAACAGATGCTGACAACGGGCTCAATGGATAGCCAGCGTGTGAGATAGGCTTATTAGAAGGGAATGATCTTTCCTTATGCATAGGCCTCCCTTGTGAGACACCATTACAATCACTATTATTTTTGTTTAAAACTGAAAGAGCCACAGAATTTTTGCCGGGATCAGGGTTTAGTAACTGCCCTTCATAAGCTTGGTATGTTTGGCTGGGATCAACGTTTACGTAAGGGTGACCATAAGTCATCAAAGCAGGTGGAAAGTGTTTATAGTTTTGGGTTTCTGTGCCACTTTTCTCAGGATTTAAGCGTTCTGTAATGAAGGAACTGTTGCTTTCAATTCTGGAGTTATCACCAATTGCTTGTGCACAAACAGTGTTGGAATCTCCATGGCGGAAAGGTAGTGGCAAAATAGGTGGAGATGGAGGTGGGGACCTGGTTGTATTTTGGGAATCATGGAAAACATGAGATGGATTCAAGGCATTAAAACAATCGATAGTCTCCAAAGGGACTACCGAAGTTGGACACTGTGTTCGAAAACTAGGGTTATGATCCAAAGTGGGTCCTAGTTGACTTCCTTCACTGGGTAAACAGTGTCCACCGGAAATTTTCTTAGGACTATGATCTACTATCCCATTGACAGCAACCACATAACGGTAATCAGGATTACTTTGCTGAATGGTACTAGCCTTAAGGGCAGATGCACTTTCGAACTCACCAGAAGGAATCAAAAATATCCTCAGCCTTTGAGAACCCTCAAGCTTTTCAAGTCCATTATATTCCTCTATCATATTCTGAAGGTCTTCATTAGAAGACACGGATATAAGGGCATCAAGATCCTCACCTGGAAGTTGGTACTTGATAGAATGAGGTTGGTTGCAAATATCTAAAGTTTTCCTCACAAGCTCGTCCCAAGAAAGACATTTCTGAATGGAAATAATGCGAGTCTCTCCCCCAACATATCTGAGTTTGCCATCACTAGGTCTGGGCAATATTTTTCCACCAAAGCTGCAGAGAAATTTCATTTTCCCTAGTTGAGATGCATCTGAAGCTTCCTGCCCACTATAGTTGCTGGAACTAGGAGAGTTGCACACATAAATGGGTGTAGTAGTTGGTGCAAAACCATTTGGATGGCTCCTATCGCAATTCAATTCACCAAAAGCCTTCCTTACCACTTGTCCAATATCAACATCGTCATTCTGGTATTTCAAATTTTCAACACAAGACCCATTTTCACTCCCTCTAAAAGACCCTTTCGCAGATGCAAAATCAGAAACATCAGAAGCACACTCAGAATCCATTCTTTTCAATCCAAGAATTTGGGCAAGATCCTGATACCCCAGCTGTTGGTTCTGGTTCTGATTGATCCCAACTCTCTTCTCACGTATCTGAGCTGCATATGGTAGAGCAGGAATCCCACTTTTGCCAACACTCTCCCGAAGAAACTCCATGGTGAATTCCTCACCCGTTTGTACAGAGTTATTATTATTTACGTTCTTTCCCACACTTGGAACAACAGATGTATATTCAGGCTGAATCAATTGATCAGATGAGCTAGATGCCTCCCTGACCATGTTCCGCAACGAGCTCTTGGGTCTATTTACTTGCATAAAGACAGTGTCTTAGATCCTCAAGCCTCTCTTTTCCTCTTCGACCCACCACACAGATAATAGATAATCAAGCTATTTTCATATCAGCTAACTTTCAAAACCTCTCAGTCATAATCTAGTATTCCCCACGCATACAAACGCTACCTCCAAGAACTAACAGTTTAAACTTCAAATCAAAACCAACAGACTTTCACACATCACTAACATCCTGTCCACTATTTGCAACCCAATTGCCTCAATCAAATCCAACACGTATTTATGTAACAAAAAGAACACCGCTAATACACAAATGCATTCTTAAACAAAATTAGTTACAATTTATCTCAATCAAAGGCCAAATATTTAGCTAGAATTCTTAGCATAAAAATGCCTCTCTCTTCTTCAAATTCCAGAACCAATCAGATCACCGTAGATCCAAAGGAAGAATACATGCAAACCAATCTAAAAAAGAAAAAAAAATTACCCAAAATTTATATTTCATGATCGTCGCTCGGTCTAATACATAGCGAAACCTAAAAAAATTTAAAAAAAAAAATTAAATATCCAATCAGCAAAGTTTCAAACGAAATTCAACGGCATATCGATCAAAACTGTAAAATATAAACGAAACTAAGCAAAATTAAAATAACGGTACCTGACAATGAATCTGCTTTGCAAAATCCACGTTTTGAGCTCTTGAGCTGACTATTTATTCTGATTATGATGGAAATGGATTTTTTCTAGACTCGATCGAGAGAGGCAAACATTAAAAAAAAGCCGAAAATTAGGAAAAAAAAAAAAGGGGGGGGGATGGATAAAGATGAGAAATTGGAAATGGTGGAGAAGAGAGGCGTGGCTTACGGATGCAGCAGGTGACAATCTCGGGCATGCGAGAGCTGACATTGCCGAGAATTAAGCTTCTCGTTAAAATTATAAATTAAAATTAAAATAAATAAATAAATAAAATACTACTTTCTTTCTACCTTTTTCAGTTTTAAGTAACTGCGACGGTTTTTTTTTTTTTTTTTCTATATTATTCTCTCTCTGACAGGGAGTTCTGGTATTTGGAGCTCCGAAAGTTTGATTTCATTTCCTTTTCTTTTATTTTCATTCACCCTCTCAAAGTTTTTGAAAAATTTTAATTTTTTTTTCCTTTCTTTTTATTGTCTTGCTTTTCTTTTCAAAATTCCTGCAAAAAAAGGTAACTAAAAGGAAAGTGTCACTATCCTCGTACCTTTACTATTTTACATAAATGTTTTTTATAACTGAGTGTTTTTAAAGCAACTTTTAAAAAATTCGGTATGTATTACAAATTAATTAATAATTTTATTTATTATTTTTAATATATTAAATAAAAATATTAAGTTGAGATTATGATATATTTATTTTTTGTGTAAAAAAGTAAAAAATTAAAAAATTAAAAACATAAATGAAAAAAAAGTTATTTAACACTATATAAACTTTTTTAATTAGAGGAAAAGATAATAAAATATTTTTTTTTAATTTTACTAACATAACATTATTAATATATTATCTTAATTTTATAAATTATTTTTTTGTAATTTTTTAACGGAGTTGACCTCATTTATATCAAATTTGAATAAAAATATTTTTTATAGTACAAATAATAATATTAGAGATATTTATATATTTTTATATAAAAAAATTACTTAAACTTAAAAAATTATTTATTTATTCGTAAAAATTATCTATTTAAATTTAAAATATATATTTTTTATTTATCAACATATGAAAACTACTCGCTTATTTCACTTTTAAAAGTAAATATTTATTTTTTTTAAAAATAATTTTACTTACCTCTTTACATATTATTCTAATCATCTCTTATAAATAAATTTTTAAAAAAATCATTTTCTTCACCCATATACCAATTTTAATTATATATAATAATATCTTAAAGCATTCACTAACAAAATCTATATATTAATAATAATACATCCGGCGACGCCACGATCCATACCGCCGACGAAGAAGTGTCTTTAATAGTAGCGCTGTCGAGTATGATTTTGGCCGTCGATGATTCATAGGGTTGACGGAACCCATGTGGGGAAAAAATATCGTCATCAGGTGGGCGGCATTGATTGTCGTTTCAGCCCAAGAATTTAACTGTGTGAGTCGACTCAGCACCAACCAACCTATTCCACACGTCCTGTTGCTTTTTTTTTTTTTGCTAGTTAGGATCTGGTTGTCCACGTCCTCGTGACATCACTTCGTTGTCCTCCACCACTTCAAATTTGCCTGGTTTTAGACGTAACGTTTGATTTTTTTTCCTTTTTTTTTTTTTTTTGATAATGACTTAACATTTGAATTTAAAACAAAAACAACAAAAAAGAATAAATTATTGCTAATTCCAAGGCCGACTTGCTCAAATTTCCACTTCAGCATCGGTTTGTTAGCCCCGTAGATCACGCCACGTCATTTTTTAATTTTTAAATATTAATTTAAAAATTGATCAAATTTAATGTAATCCTAATGTGTCTATTGCTACATTTTGGAAAATTGAATTTAAATTTTGAATATAATATTTATATTTATATATAATAAATTTAATGATTAAATTTTTAAATAAATAAATTTAAAGTTAAAATTATATCATAATGATAAATTATATAAATTATATGATAAATTAAGATATGAAATAAGTATAATATAATATAATATAATTGTGAAATATTGCTGCTTTTTTTATTTTCTTCAAATTATATGATTTTTGAAATGGTTCACTGCTCATGTCAGCAGGTTCAAGAACCAGAAAAAATAAAATGACCCAAATAATTGTGGATATGCATTGGAGCAAACTGGGCAGAGGGGTATCATTAATAAAGGCTGGGGTAGCCTTGGTAGCCCACTTAATTTATTTTTCTTCTTACTTCTGCATCTTTAAATGTTTCTTATTAATATAGCACTTGTGTGCGTGTTATTTGCTTTAACTGTTTTTTTTTTTTTTTTAATTTATTTCTCAGTGGCAGAAACCCAAGGACTATATAGTTACTTACTGGAAAATGTCCCTCATGATTGGCTATTACTGCGATGTTATCATGGTCTTACATGTTATGCACTGAAGGTTTCAAATTTGCAGATCCCCCTCTTCCCTCCCTCACTTCGGCTTTGCTCGGAATAAGGGATTCTCGGTGAGGTCATATCGGTGGGTTTTCTTTGTTCAATAATTCTTTAATGTACATTAACCAATATGTTATCGATACTTGACATTCTTAGATATTTTGATCTATATGCGAGTGTTATTTGAATTGAAACAAATAAATAAATAAAAAGGTGAAACATTGAGGGTCTTGGAAATCAAATATATTGACATAAAAGGGCCATGCTGTATTTGAGTCTTTCATTCTTCAAACCATTGTTGTCATCTTGCTTTTAGAATTAAGGATAGTATGCTAAGAAGCGAAAAGTGTGAAACCAAATCATGGGTATTGAGTGGCGATCATTCAAATTACAGTTTTACAAACGAAACATTTGATGCTCATAAATAGAGATGATTCATTGTGGTGCTTATTTTTGCTCGTTATAACTCGCCATAATTGAGTGCTGTTATCACCTTGTCCAGGAAGGCAGATGTCTGATTAGTAATTGGGTTTGTCACTTTCAGGTCAGGCATCTCTACATATTTTCTCAGTATAATACCAAAAAAAACACACACACACACACACATACGACAACACAGACGTACAGGGAACAAGACGAGTTGAAGAGCATTGGGTTCTCCACACTATATTCAAAAAATGCAAGGCGAAGGTATGGATGAAAAGCGGCAAATTGCATGGGATTGGCGGTGGAGAACGCAGCTCCACTGGTTGACTGACTGGCTGTGCCTGTTAGCCCTTTAAAAGGGGCACTGAACGGAGGTATGCGACACAACACTAGCCAATTTGCATGCATAAAGCAGAGTGAGTGAGAGAGAGAAGGGGCACTGAACGTTAATTATTAAGCCACCCACGGCCGCAACTGAGTTCCAGATCAAGTGGGAACTGACTTTATTTTAAAGGCACCCAATCCTTCCACATTGACCACTGAAAGATCACAAAAACTGACCTTCCAAGCTCTCAGCCCTCCTCCTCCTGACAGTCTGACTTCCCATTCAATCATATTCCCCCCTCCTCCTTTCTCCATCAAACGTTAACAACTCTCTCCACTCTCCTCTCTCCACCACGTGGATGGATGGATGTTTGACAAAATGAAACGAAAGCCCTCATTAATGTTGCATAAAGTAAAACCTAGCCGTCATTGCAATGCGAAAGGCTGGTAGGCACAGGGCAAAAAAAAAGTCTTTTTGGCTAGTAGCATACCTGATTATCCCAATATTAGTGAGGAATTAAATTGCCCGCTTTGATTGATTACATAGGAAATTTGAGAAAACTATCCAAGACTTAGAGTTAAAAAAAAAAAAAAAAACTAGTAGGCCAAGAGTGAAAGAGTCTACCTGTATATTTTAAGTTCAATTTCAAGTATTCTTTTCTATCCCCCAATTTCTCAAAAAAAAAAAAAAAGCAAACAGAGAAATAAAAAATCTAACTAGGGCTAAGAAAAAACCGCGAAAATTAAAAAACCAATTTGAGTCATCATGCTCCATTTGATTTTAGTTCGGATTTTACTATATTTAGTTCGGTTTCAGTTCGGATTTTAATGAAATATATTTGATTTAGTTTTTGGTTCACAAATTAAAAAATTATAATTATTCGAATCGGACTAAACTAAATTCTATTTTTATTTAATTTTTTAGGATATAAAAGTAAATATTTTATTTTCAAATTAGTGTCAAAAATTTTAAAAAAAATACTACGAAAAGATATATTTTTTTAAATTTAAAAAATCAATGAACAAAACCGATCTGAACCAATAAAATTCCGTTTAAATCGATTAGATTTTATATGATTTCTTATTCAGATTCGAATTAATTTTGAAAAATTTAAAATACCATATATTAACTGTAATTTTTTTTTAAAATCAATCCGAATTGAACTAGTATCGGGCCTAAATTTAACTGAATGGTTTATGCAATTGTCGACGATATCTAATAAAATTGAGTTAAATTTTAACATATTCAACTCTTTTATTTAATATTCCAACCCAGAAGCATTTCTTCCCACCAACGACACTTGGCCTCAGCATGCAGAAACGTCTCGGAAAATAGTTCCACTCCGCTTGTCTCTTCAGTTCCCAAGCCCATAC
>JBBYHK010000022.1:15245914-15257709 GCA_038382065.1 Adansonia grandidieri | reverse complement strand
AAAAATTATATTTTAATATTATTATAATTAATAAATTTAAATTTAAGAGTAATTCAATTTGAACCTACAATAATTTTTAAAAAATTGAATCATCCAATCTTGACTAAGAGGCAATCCTACTCGAGTCGGTCGACAATCCTTTTATGGTACTGACAAACACAAACGCTAAAGACTACGAAGGAAAAAAAGAGAGAACTTGAAATTTGGAGAGAGAAAGAAGACAGAACTGGGAGTGCAGGCAATCGTTTCAGGCTTTCAGCTCCGCCCCATTCTTGTACGTCTCTTCCTCCTCCAATCAATAACTTTTTTGGTCTTTCTGGGGTTAAGTTTTAGAAAACCCACAGTCAAAACAACTGAGGGGGTTTTTTTTTCTTTTTTTTTGCTTTGTTATTTGGAGAAAAAGGGAAAGAATGGGACGTCCTTCACGGCAGTGTCAAGTTTGCAACCAAGCTCAATCCAAGTACAAGTGCCCTTCTTGTCTTGTTTCTTAGTAAGTCCTTCTGCTCCCTTCTTTTCTTTTTAATTTTTATTTTTTAGAAATTTTTCTGACTGTTTTCCTTTGTGGGTATGTTATTATTTTACTTTACTCTTTTCGTTTTTCCTTACATCCCAGTTGTTCTCTGGCATGCTTCAAGACACACAAAGGTATGAGACCCAACAAATTTTTCTTTTACCCTTAATTATTCTATTTCATTAACTCTTTATGTTGATAAATGTTCGAATTTTGCTCCATCTTTTTGCTTTTAATCATTGGAATTTTCTTGGCCTAATTCTTTCTCATCAACTTATATTCTAATAAAGAGATAAGCTTACCATCCATTCTATTTTTGCTTTAGCATTATTAAGAAAGTTGGCAATTTTTTTTTTTGGGGGGGGGGGGTGGAGTGGAATATGTGTTTGCTAAAAGAACACCTGAATAGTCTGAACCAATGGTTTATCATCTGAAGCTTGGTTTCCAGCAGTCGACGAACATTACTGAAATATCTGAGTTATTAGACAAAGATTAAAAGGGGAATTTGGGTTTATTGTCCTTTTTAACATACTTGCACTTATGTAGCTGAAATCATATGGTGACATTATTACTGTGATGTTAGAAATGGGAACTAAATGTGCTTTTATGAATGATGCAGAAACTCCCTGCGTGAAGTCAGAATCCGCAAAGGAAAAATCTGGTGAGAACTTCTTTCCCACAATCGATTTTTTTTTTTTTTTAACTTCATGCTTTTCTTTAATCAAGGATGCTTGTGTGTTTCATGCATTCGATGTTCTAGAAACATCTTTTTACAGATTGGTACATGTTAAGAGGCAATAATATTTTTTGTACTAAGATTGTGGCCTTGGGGTTGCTTTTCTTGTGTTTATGATAAACTCTGATGAAATGAAAAATTTAGAAATCTTCTTTTGCTTTCGTAATATCAATAATATCAACACTTCTATTCTGCTCTGTTCAATAATCCATACTGAGCTTTATGTAATTGGAAACTTGTTAATATAGTCGCTATGCGTGTCCACTCAAGTTCAGTTCAACTAGAAAATAACATGGCTAAGGGGTTTCCTTCCGGAAGCCAACATTTAAAAAAAAAATGATGGTTTCTAGCTGAAGCTGGCCTTCTCTTTCTGGAAATGGCCAAATTTTAAACTAATGTGTCTATGAATGATGCAGGAACCCCTTATGTGAAGTCAGGGTCCACTGATGATGCAGTAACGACTAGTGTCAAGCCAAAGTCCACCGATGATGCAGAGGCCCCCATTGTCAAGCCAGAATCATCTGAGGAAAGATCCAGTAAGAGCTTTGTTCATCAACTGCATGTTTTTCAATGATCTAATTCCGTTAGTATAAAAATTCAAAAGATTTTTGATGTTTACCCTTATATATATATGCTTAGTTGCAGTTTTTTCAGAGAAAAATTGAGAAGGAAACTGTCTTTTAGTGAATCATTCTCCTAGTGAGCAGTCTACTTCAACATTTGAATCTTATTCATATTTCCTTTTCATATTATGTCCTATATTATGAACTTTAATATCTAGTAACGTCTTTTAAAAGCATTCATAAACACTTTTCATCGGTGAAAGCCATCGTTGCTTTTAAAACGAATGCCTTTTTTCTTATATATTAGGCAATGAAGTACCATTATTGTTTCTCGGTCTGGGAAAAAGAAACATGTTATACAGTTTGCTTGCTCGATATGTTACAGTGTCTAACTTTAAGATGAGTTTTGGAGATCCTCATAACTCAAAGAACTCAGTTTCATGAAATATCATTCTCAGACATGCAAATTTTTTTTCATCTTCATGGTGTATTAATGTCAACAACTTAATCGAATCCCCCCTTTTCTTTTCCTGGAATCAAAACTCAAATGTTGGTTGTTTCATTTCTTTTAGCTATTAGTCCGGGATTTCAGGTGGGAAGGAAACTAGAAGTTGACAACTCAAGTGAGGTGCTACAGATATTGCAGATGCAGGCAATTGGTATGATTTTTTTTTTTTCTTAAATCTAAGCCTAGCTCGGGTATCTCTAGGAAAAAGTTCCTTACAATGGTGGGTGGTATGTTACTCGGGCAAATGTTCGAAAAATTTTTTCTGGTCCTGTTTATAGCTTAAGCTGGCATCTTGTTGATATTTGCCAACACAATCGAGATCTTCAGGTGGAATAAAGTGCAAACAAATATGATGGAAAGCTTTGTCATAAGATTTGTAATTAACTCGGAAATATAGGAAAATGGCTGAATAAATTGAAACTGCCTGTAGAAATTTAGCTTTCAATAAGAATTCGGAATATTCATGGGAAAAATACTGAAAGCTCATACCAATATCATTCCGGTATTTAGAGTTCAAAATATTGATGATGAGTATAGATGATTCAATGGTCATGATGTGTTAGAAGGAGGTGTGAAAGGCATTGTGGTGGGCTTGTGGTAGAATATTTATTGCATTTTATGGTAAGGTCGATTGTGTTGCTTTTAGCTAGATTTGGTATGCATTTTTTTTTTGCACTTATCCCAAATTTTCTAATAAATGTGATTGCATGAAGTTTTCACGTATGGCCCCAGAACTTTTTGTCACATCTGCTAATTGATTCTCGGGACTCGTGCCCCAGATTTATGGTCGAAGTTTAAATGACATCCGGCTTAAGATAGCTAGTCAGCATGATCAAATGTTTTCATAATGTATAAGATGTTAGAGCCAGAGAACCTTTAGAAAAAACTATCTTGATGCCAAAAATGGTCAAATCCCTTCAATCAGCTGTTTAAATCTACCATGTTCTCTCATGCAGCTTTTTCCAGTGAAGTCCGTGAAGCATTGAAGGATGAACATCTTCGAAAACTCATCTCTGATATTGATAGCTCCCCAGATCCATTGAATGTCAGTGCTATTATTCCTACTCAAAAACCAAGACCTGAGGTTTATATATTTTCATTTTCATCAATGATGTCCATGTGCCTGCTAAATCTGTTTTTTACCTTTTGTTAGGAACTCGACAAAGCTATGGGAGTAGATGTTTTCCGCATTTTTAGCGATAAGGTATTTTATTATCTTCAACTAATGCAATCCTTTGGTTCTGCTTAAACAGTATTCATCTGTTCTTTTTCAGTTCGCTTGTTGGATTTTCCATATGAAGCGCTTTAACTGCTATTGTTTTTCTCATTTGTTAGATTTTATCAGCGATCAATCCATGACCACATATTTGTATTCCTGAAGTTGTTTTGCGGAATCCATCTATGTCGATATAGTTATGTCCAAGTTTTGCTTTTGCTGTTGAGAGAAATCATCCTGCCGTTTGAGCCTGGTCGTCAGGGGTTGATGTTTCTGTAAGCGTGCACTCAGGCACACGCGAACATGGTACTATCCATAGGTTTTTGTTTTTGAGAACAGGGTTTTAACGATCATGTGAAAAATCAAGCTCGAGTTATGTTACCCGAATTCAAATTCTTTCACTTGAAGTATGACAAATATTTAAATATAGAGATGAGATATAATTTTCGTATATATATATATATGTGTATATATATTGATCATATCCAAATCCAGCAGTAAGCTAAATATTGATCATGTCATCCGTAATAAGATTTACTGAATGTAAGACACCATTTGTTCACCGCATGACTAATGAATGGGAGGTCGTTATCTTACTGTTGCGGAATGTTGGTCAACGTGCCAAATTCTGAGACTTTTTCTTCTTACCTCATTATCTGCTATCTTCTGACATGTTCAGATTGCCCATGAACCCTGCCCTTCAGTTTCCGTTACCGTCATCAGTTAGCTTGGAGAATATATTTAATTAGTCCAGTTCACGGTTCTGAGCCATGATTTGTTTTTACAAATCCTTTATTCTTAAAAATATTTAAATATTTTTATATTAATATTTATATATTTTATAATTAAATATAAATAAAAAATAATATTTTATTATATAAATAATGATTTAGATCCATTAAAAATAGATCTAAGTTGGAGTGACTCAAAATCATTAAATTTTATATTCAACTTAATGTAAGCTGGTTAAATCTAACATAAGTAGGATGGATTTCTTGGCTCTTTAGTATGTCTATATTTATATCTCAATTTCTTTTACTTTAACGTTTTCAGTAATGTATTTGATAGGGGTCCCTTTGCTCATACATATGATGATGGCATCTCTTGTTGGTATGCCTACCTTTTCGATTGGAGAACATTTTGATCCAAAGCTCAACATGCACTGAAAGGATAAAAAAAAAAAGGGGGGAACAGCCACCATAATCCATATGCACCTTTTTAAGGTTCAGAGAATAGGGGCAAAGTTCAACATAAGCTGGGGAAAAAGAAAAGTAAAGGGAACAGCGATTGTTCCCTCCTTAGCATCTTTTTAAGGTTCAGAAGGTAGCTGGGGGCGGAAGTATGCATCTGAGAGCGTGAAACCTGTCTTACAAGTTGAAACCTACAGGAATAATTCTTTTCAAAGCCTCTTCTTGATATTCCTTTACACGTTCTCTTGAATCTTACATCCCTGATGAAACTCAAATAATCAAATATAGAGCTAATGGACCACAATAGTCCATGAACAAGTTTATCGATGAAGGCAATGTGACATACGTTATAACATTTTACCCGAAAACGCAATCACGATTATGAGAATCGGAAACAAGTTGGGAAAAAATGACGGGATTCGGGATTGTCAGCGAAAAGAGTCATCCCACCACGATGGCTTTTTTTTGTTTTGGTTTCTAGATTCTACTGTCTAAGCCTCCTTCAGATTCTGAACAAATAGAAAACAAACTATTACAGCGAAATACGGGGAAAATGGAGGGGGATACAAAGATGAGAATAGGAAATCGGAAGTAAGGAATTAATTCCAATGTTGGTGTAATAATTACATGTTAGCTGTGTCATAATAAATTAGCTAGGAGAAAAAAAAAGTAAAAAAAGTTTCAGACAGGAATGTTCTCTTACACTACAAAACTTCCAGAGTGATACACCCTTAATTGTCAACCTGCAGTGCAGGGGAACTCAAAATCTTTAATGTTGTTAGGTTATGGATTCAAAAGGAATACTCGAGCAACACTCGACCAGTATTCCAATAACAAAATCTGCTAGCAGTCCGAGAGTAGCTGGCCCGCAACTTGTAAATTTTTACCAACCAAGGGTTTTAATGCTATCGTGCCTTGTCATCTTCATGATATCATCCAAAACAGCCAATTAGAAATCGTCCTTGAATAGACAGTGAACTTTTTAAGTACTGATCAATTTATCACTCCTAATTGAAACTGGCATGGCTCATCATTTTAAGCAGATTTAATAGTGGAGTTCTACGTAATTGGTAAAACCATGTCAGTCAAACTGGAAGCAGATAATGCTTTGTTTGAGAGGAAGGTTCTTTTCATGTCAAATGCTTAAATCTCCACGTGCCATGGCATGGACTGTCTTCTCGTTTCTCATATGCATGCTGTTATCATCAATCGTCTTTTAATGATTTACAACTGGTAAATAATGGACCTACCCGATGGGTGATTTTCAAGATTCTCAGATGGGCTGGGAGCCTGGAACTTCGTTTTCTGGAACTTGGCTGGGCCATTGCTCGACTTTGTCGAAGGTGAAATACGTAATCAATATTTCATGCTCATCAAAAGTATGTGATGTCTCAATGTGATTAAGCTGGTGTTAGATCAGACGTATGAGGAAAGTTTTTCAATAGCAAAATAGAAAGGATATTAGAAATTAAATTTGTAAGTTTGCAAGCCAACCTTTTTTTAAGATATTGTCAAAGAGTGAATAAACTCAACACTAGACGAAAGCTGCGAAAAGCTGTGAATAAGGACTTGTAGGTATTTTTTATTTTTTTTCGAAAGAAGTTATGATGCAATTGATGTTGGTCACAAAGACAAAAGGTTTGAGAGAGAACAATATAATAGATATGAATGCCCCCATTTGGAGGCAAGACGACATGCTACGTCATTACCTGTGAAAGGGGTATTTGCATCCGGTGATGACCGAGATACTGCTGATAAGGATCAGCAAAATTTGGGACCCGTGGCTGTTTTGGGTTTTGCATGCCAAGTGGGTTTCGCGTGGCATCTGAATGATTGTTCGGCTGGATTCTTGATGGATCAGGAGCTGGAACTGGTGGCGGCATATGAAAGGCTGGCGTAGGAAACCTTGGACCCAAATGAGCTGCAGCAGCTGATGTTGGTAATACTGAGCCAGCCAAAACATTGGGAAATGGCATCATTGGCCTACTTATTCCCACGTCCATGCCCATGGCCATGCCCATCCCAATTCCCATTCCCATTGCTGGCACGTATTGCTGAACACCAGGAAACCTCATTGGGACCATGCCATAAATCATGGACATCATCTGCGGAAAGTTAAAATCTAATTTTATCATAAATAATTCACAAGCTCATTCTGTAACATATAAAACAATACTCACTAAATGAAATGTCAATAGAACATGACAATCATATCCCACGTTACTGCATCGCATGCGGAGTGAAATAGACTATTTACGTGTAGAAGCATGTCAGTAGAACTGAGAAGAAAGCTCTATGTATTGGAATGTGAAAACTTGCACATTATTGATTGCTTAAAACGAATGCCATAAACCCGGAAGCTCATGTCACTCCGATTTACTTTTCAGCTACTTTTTTATTCTTTCAACTCATTTGAGTTATTAAGCATATAAACCAAAACAACAAGCCTTAATCTCAAGATATTTGAGGTCAGCTACAAGAGCCAAGACATAAAAACATTTACGCCGGGTACACAAATCCTCCTCCTATCATTCTTATCCACCATCATATTCTCTTCAGGTTCTAATACTTTCATATCATTATCTATCATTTCCAACCATGTCTTTTTTGGTGTTCCCTTCAACCTTTGACCCTTAGCAACGTCAATTTGCTCCATCCTACACCTCTCAATCTGCGATCTATATAAGCAAACCACCGTAAATGGTTGTTCTCACCTTACTCCTAACTCTGTCCCTTCTAATTATATGAAAATTCATCTTAAATTTTGCATCTTGTTAGGCCAACATTCCAAACCATATAACAAAGCAAATCTGATAGTAGTCACCGACAAAGGGAATGCTGCGCAAGAATAAATAATGCCAGAATGTAGAACTCAGGAAAGTAAAGGCTCAAGGAAAAGTTGTCTAAAGGGTTGTGCCATCTCCAGCATAAGACCACTGGAGCTTATACAGAAAGAGATGCTCAACTCCTCTTCCTTGGTTCTCTGAGAAGACTGCATTCAACAAAATCCACACGTTTAACATTCTGTAAAACTGAGAGGATGGAAGAGTGAGCAATAATTAATTTTGGCTTAATGGATCTTTGTTGTTAGGCAATGAGTGGATTCTGTAGGACGTCAAACATAACAATTTGCAAATATCAGTGGCTTTTGCTGCGGTAAATCAATCGTGAAGTATTTGATTGAACAAAGTTTTCTTCAAACACAATAAAATGAACTAAAGAGTTATTGATTAAGCTCTAGTTCTAATTTGTTCTTTGGTGTTTCTATTTGACAATTTTAACATTCTTTTTTTTTTTTTTTTCTGTTGAAGAACAGTCCCAACATACATGTTCTTAATTTAGTCATCGCCCGGGGGAAAAGAAAAGAAAAGCTTCAAAATTCAATATTTAAAATGATCTATTCATGTTCGTCAGGTAAAAGTAATGTTCCCAAAAGAAATCTTGCCTCTTGAGCTTGGTGATGATTTTGTGGATCTTATAATCTTTTTTTAGTTCAATGGGAAACAGAGAAGGTCCCCGTCTTAACAGTTTCATAAACGTTAATAATAATGCCGGTGAAAGATTATTGATTAAGGTCTTTCTACTGCTGTAACATTAAGTCATGATCCTCACATGATAGGGAAAAAAACGCGTATCCTAGGTGCAAGACACAGAAAAAAAGCCAAAAATACTCCTATTGTCAACATTTTACACTATAATATTGCACAAAAGGACGGTAACTCAATTTTCCATGGAACTAATTTTGATAGAAAATTGTAAGAATAGACATATTTCAACAGGCTATACAATCTAAATGTATGTCATTGACTATAAGCAAAGACATACCTGAACTTGCAACTGAAGTCACTTCAGGTACTCGATTGCCTGTTCCAGTATTGAAGCTTTCTCTGACTGAGACTTGGGAATATGAAACATCTTAATAATGAAAGAGAAAGTAATATCCAAATAAAGAAAAAAAATCTTCATTGATAAGTGCAAATATAAGGCAAAATTAGACACACGACTAACCCTGTTGCAATGAGGTATCAGTTCTTGCAATTCCCTCATCTTTTCATTTATCCTATCTCTGCGTCTCTGCACATGAATGAGATATTACACCTCTAACTAGAGGAATGTAATGACATAGAAAAAATCAAATTCATCAACACTATAGTCTCAATGAGATACTAACCCTTTCTGAGAGGTTATGGATCTCCACAGTTCGAGACCTCTTCGTAGATGTGGATCCACGAGTTTGCTTCTTCGTGTCAGCAGATTCAAACTCAGCATCCTTTGGCAACAATAAAAATTATCAGTAAAAAGCAAGATAAATTTTGATGTAAAGAATGGGATCAATAAAGTCACAGATTTTTCCTTCTAAGATATTAGAACATATAGTAGCATCCTAAACCTCAACATACATGTAGTACTTTTTTATTTTCCACAGAGAGATTGCTTGGTTTAGAAACACCCTCATGAGTTTATCAGAAAGGTACTTTAAAACTTCTGTACTCGATTATAAGGATGGCTTTTTAACTGAGTTAGGAAATAACGAAAACCTATGAGAACCGTGACATATTACCAAGACTAGAAGGCTATTATTCTCCACATATAGTTTTTTGTTTTTAACTTTTTGTAACTAAGCTAAACCATACACAATATGAACCCTCCCGCTTTTTCAAAGGTAAAAAAAGAAACATAGTTTGAAGCTTCTATAATTAAAATTATTTTTAATTAGCGATATATAAATATACAAAATAAGACGTAAGCACCTGATGTGGATTCTTACGACTATAAAAAGGTTCAAAGTGGAGTTACTATTATTGTCCATAATATTTAAATTCATCTTAGAGTTATAGGAACATTCTTATCCACATTTGGTGTTTTCACATGCTTTGAGCTTTTCCAAGTTTGCTGCGTGAAGAATTCCTAAAGAACATGATTTCTTTATACAGCATTCTATAGCTTTGCCACTGAATCAGGTTCCAACAAAACTAAAAAATATTGACACCGATGAAACAATACGGATACCATTAGAAAGAACTCATGAAAGCAAGAAGAGATAGGTTATTTAAACTTCATTGTAATTTTTATTCATTAATCAGAATGAACTTCCATTTTACAAGTTCAGATCTCTTAACAATTTATATAAAACTACCCCTTTTTTGGTAAATAAGTCGGAGTAGAATATATTTGTAGCCGAGAAATAATAACAACTTTTGCTACAGCAAACTAGTTTTCATGCTTTGTTTCTCTAATTTGATGAACTTTCCTAAAAATCTATCATTCTCCTTGTGTTTTCTTACTTTATTCTTGAAAAACTAGCTTAAACGTCCAACCCTGAGTTAATTAGAATAACACAGTAAATCTGTTTCTTTCTATTCTTTGGAATAACAGATTATCTTTGTATCATTTAATCCCAGAATTCAGACACCTTTAATCCCAAATACGTGTATGTATTTATATAATGGTTTGATTAATTTTAGATCTATTAGAAATCCAAAATTTGATTTTAAAGCTAGTCCATGTGTATTTAAATAGCGTCTTGTGCATCCTACATCCTAGTAACTACTTTTGCCAAAAGGCTGATTCTTTCAGAAGTTTGTCCCATGCACCCAACGTAAAATACTAAAATTAGAGAAGCTAGCATTAAACTAAACAAGAACTGCTAAACACTAGAGAATGTTTTAAGCAATAAAGATATCCCCCGAATAAAAAACTATCCAATACCCAACATAAAAATTAGGGAAACCAGTCCCGTGATACGTGCCATCAATAGAAAAGTAATCTATTTAAACTCCTTTCTTTTATATTAACTATTCAAATAATTTACAGTCCGCATTAATTTTCTCATATATTTAATTTTATCAAATTATAATTTTATTTTTATTATAAATAAATTGATTTATGTAAATTTTATATAAATTAAATTATTTATGTTAATTTTATTAAATAATTTTAACGATAAAATTAACTTAATATATTATCTTCATAAAATTTAAAAAAATAAATAATTTATATACTGAATCAATTTTTTATTAAAATTATTAAATAAAAATAAAAATTTAATAATATAATTTAATAAAACTTAACTTAAAATTTATATTAATACTAATTACAACAATCAAATTGTAAATTATCCTAAAAATTGTGTTTTAATCCTCCTCTCCACTCCCGCCATCAAGTTCGTGTCAACCTCTCCCATCCCACCCCAATTATGTTGTAGACGTGGCATTTCCTAACTCGATAACAATAGCAGGTGTACAATTCCCAAATTATTCTTGCAGCCAGGGACTACGAGGGGTGCTCACTTAAACGACGCCACCAACAAGGCGTAAGTTAGCTGAGAAAAAAGGAAAAAAAAATGGACTCCAATGAACTAACCTCGCTCGGACGTTCGGCTTCGTCCGGTTCTCTTCCTTTACGCTTCCGGTCTTCAGCCGAGGCCGCCTTTTGAGCCGTAGATTCGGCCCTGGCACTGAAGCCATCAGGTGATGATATCACCGTGACCTCGCACGTGGCTATATTGTCTTTGCTGGCAGCCATGCTGACGCCAGCTGATTGCGTCTTGGCAACCGCAGCGGCACTCATGTTGGCGCTGGCATTGTTGTTCTTCCCGCCATATGCCGATGTTGAGAAAAAAGAAAAATATAATTGAAAATCAAAATCCATTTGAACGACAACAGAACTCTCTAACGTTGTTGTATATATTTTCTTTTATTTTTCGTTTTGCGTTAAATGTCTTTCGCAGCACTCCCAAAGATAGAATCCTCTCTCTCTCTCTCTCCGAATAATATGAAGAAAACAAAAGACTTAAAAGATGGATTTTTGAGCGTGTGTGAGACAACTTTTTTTTTTTCCTTTCCTATCAATACTAATAAAATATATATATTTTAGAAAATAATGTGCGAGTATTTGCTTTTTTATTTTTTTCAATTTTATTATTTAAAGATAATGAATTCAAAATTTTCTTTTCAAGCAGGGAGGTCATGTACCTATTAGTACGTACAGATTAAAAAAATATAATAATTATAAAATATTTCAAAGATATAATTAATTTAATGAATATATTTTATTTTTAAATATAATTAT
>JBBYHK010000022.1:15201614-15225091 GCA_038382065.1 Adansonia grandidieri | reverse complement strand
GACCCGCCTCTTTATTTTCTTCGTTTGCGGAGGAAAGGAGAAGAGGCAGACAGAAAAAGAGAGAAAGTAAAGCGACTGAGATCGACGGAGAAGAAGATGGTGAAACTGTGTGGTTAGAGTAGTTATGGACGTTAACCACCCGAGTTGGGTTAATTTACGGTTTTTGCCACTCTTTTGGTTCTTTTTTTTTATTCTTTTTGGTGTGAGACGGCACCCTTTTGCTTTGTTCACTTGTATTCACAATGACCAGTCTACACACACTGCGGTGAAGTAAATAAATAATTAAATAATATATAAAAAAGTGAAACCATAAAGGCGAGAAAAAAAAAATAAAGAGCAGTATAGAATTTTTAAAATAATTATTACAATTTAAAAAATTAATAAAAAATATAATATTATTTTTTAAAAAATAAATCATTGATATAATTTTAAAAATATAAATTTGATTTGTTTTATAGAATTAATCTTTATGTATTTTCTTTAATTAAATTAATACTATTTTACTCATAATTTTAAATACAATCAAAAAAAATTATTAATAGTACAGGTATCGGGTACATAATATTAAAAGTAAGAAATAAATTAAAAACACTGAGTTAAGGGTGAAAAGTTTAGATATCGAGTCTTAAAATTTATGTCCATCATTTACAAATCCAACATTATTCTAAAAATGAAATTCTAATTTTAATTTTATACCATTACCATGAATAAAAAAATTATTATTGACAGTTTATGTGATCATTATTGTTTAAAAATTTTATTAGATAATTTATACTATTAATAAAAAGAGTTTATAAGTTAATATCACAAGTTATCCAGACATTAATTTAATTATTAAAATGACAAAAAGAATCAAATTATAAAATAAATCATATATATTTTTAAAGTTATATCAATAACTTTTTTTTAAAATAACATTATATTTCTTCCATACTACTTTTTTTTCACTTTTCTAAAAAAATTATAACTTATAAAATTTACGATTTACAATTTTTTTAAAATTTTTTCATCATTATTTATTTTTATATATTATTTAATTATTTATTACTTCGCTTAGATAATATATACATAAGAGTAGTGATGTTTAATCATAATCTAAGAAATAATTAAACCAAAAACAAAGGCGTAAAGCAAAAATTAAGGAAACTAATCACCGTCAAAAGTAGTGTACTTTGAAAACTGTGGAAGAGTTACACACGACTTATACTGATTTTCCTTGTAAAATTTGTGTGTAAAACCAATTAATTACGTGACCCTTACAAAAAACCCTTAATTTCTAAACTTTGATGGCATACTATCCTCGATAATATTAACATCAAATCTTTTCATACTTTATTTTACATTAAAAAAAGAAACTTACAAGAACAACTCTAATTCTTTTTTATTAACATCGATCCACAATTACTTTTGGAGATTAATAACTCAACATTGTTATTAATATTTATATTTATAAACTCAAAGCTTAGATTAGTTAATTCACATAAAAGCTTAAAAAATACAAATAAAATTAATCAAAGGGATTATGATAAAAAAATGCATTTAATTATTAATATATAAAAAAATGAATTTATCTGAAAATGATGATTTTTTAATATCATTCATATGTCAAGAAAAATTAATAATAATGTAAAATTGATTGGTTTTACATGTACTTCATGCCTAATTTTGGTCTCCCTTTTAGTGTATGTATGTTTCTAGGTATTACCCACTGATATTAATATTAATTATGGTTATTTTGCTAGCATGTTCATGAAATCCAGTCGTTTGGAAAATGCTAAAAATGTTCATTTGCTTCAACTGAAAGCATTACATGACCTATAATTCTATTAATAGTCTCTAGAAACTTAGCTAATCAAACAATAAAGATAGTCTAATTTCAAACAAAAAAAAAAACATTAATTAGGCTTATGACTTTTGTTTTGGACAAACAAAGCTTAGGACTTGTTATGCAAGATTAGAACTAAAGTTCAATTCATTTATTATTGGGTAAAATAATAATTAAAAAAAATTTTAACTTTATCATTTTAGGTAGATAAATCCTTAAATTTTTTTTATAACAAAATAACCCTTTAAAATTTAATTTATATTCAAATAGGCTCTTAATCTTTAATTTACTTTCAAATAAGCTCTTAATATTTATTTTATAGTTAAATAAATCCCTAACGTAAATCAAAATTTTTTGTTTGAAATAAAGTTTATTTGAGTACATATCAAAAAAATAATAGCTTATTTAGTTACAATAATAGTATGTGAACTAAATTTAAAAATAAAATACTTCAAGTATTATTTTAATATTTTAATCTTTATTATTTGAGTTAACAAAGCTTAATGATGAACATGTTTTGATTATGTATTTGCTTAATCTTTATTTTTTTCTTTTCCATTAATTAAAATTTTCTTTTAATCTATAGTTTTATTAAGATTATATGGTTTGATTAAAATCTATCCAAAAATCAAACTATTTATCCGGTTCGAGTTTGATGGACTTAGGATGGAATTTTTTGTTTAATTCAACCTGTTCCAGTTCAATTCACCATTTTATTAATAAAATTTTATTTTTTATTTAGATTTAATTATAAAATTATATAATAATATTAATATAAATTATATTTTAATATTTTTATGATAAAATAAATTTTTTAAACTCGATAAGTCTGATCAAACCTTAAATAAATATTGTTTTTATTAAAATTTAATCAGATTAATCCAATTATAAATGCCTCTAACTTTACGGTAGAATATTGAATTCCTAATTTAATTATGGAAAGCCTCAAATAGAAAGCGAAGAAAGAAAAAACTACTTAAGGTTTGGAGCGCTGCATCCTCTTGTGAACCAGTCTGCAGCCGTTTATGCGGGCCGAGAAGTAAAAAACAGACAATTTCTACTTACTAGGTTAACCCTGCAATAGATAACTATGATGCAAATAGCTTTTGAAATTAAACACCCGAATGAATGACCAGTTAGACCGGAATTTAATAACAAATTGTTTGTTCACGGGTCATTCCATTCCAATCACATCATACTAATCATACTTAACGGGTGTTGTTGACAAGAATTAGGCGATGATTTGATTGGCAATATATGCACATATATATATATATATAAAATAAAAATAATTATTTTATCAATACGGGGTAAAATGTAAAAATTTCATGAATAATGTAAATAATGTAATAAACGTTTTTAAAAAATTTTAACTTTATCATTTTAGGTAGATAAATCCTTAAATTTTTTTTATAACAAAATAACCCTTTAAAATTTAATTTATATTCAAATAGGCTCTTAATCTTTAATTTACTTTCAAATAAGCTCTTAATATTTATTTTATAGTTAAATAAATCCCTAACGTAAATCAAAATTTTTTGTTTGAAATAAAGTTTATTTGAGTACATATCAAAAAAATAATAGCTTATTTAGTTACAATAATAGTATGTGAACTAAATTTAAAAATAAAATACTTCAAGTATTATTTTAATATTTTAATCTTTATTATTTGAGTTAACAAAGCTTAATGATGAACATGTTTTGATTATGTATTTGCTTAATCTTTATTTTTTTCTTTTCCATTAATTAAAATTTTCTTTTAATCTATAGTTTTATTAAGATTATATGGTTTGATTAAAATCTATCCAAAAATCAAACTATTTATCCGGTTCGAGTTTGATGGACTTAGGATGGAATTTTTTGTTTAATTCAACCTGTTCCAGTTCAATTCACCATTTTATTAATAAAATTTTATTTTTTATTTAGATTTAATTATAAAATTATATAATAATATTAATATAAATTATATTTTAATATTTTTATGATAAAATAAATTTTTTAAACTCGATAAGTCTGATCAAACCTTAAATAAATATTGTTTTTATTAAAATTTAATCAGATTAATCCAATTATAAATGCCTCTAACTTTACGGTAGAATATTGAATTCCTAATTTAATTATGGAAAGCCTCAAATAGAAAGCGAAGAAAGAAAAAACTACTTAAGGTTTGGAGCGCTGCATCCTCTTGTGAACCAGTCTGCAGCCGTTTATGCGGGCCGAGAAGTAAAAAACAGACAATTTCTACTTACTAGGTTAACCCTGCAATAGATAACTATGATGCAAATAGCTTTTGAAATTAAACACCCGAATGAATGACCAGTTAGACCGGAATTTAATAACAAATTGTTTGTTCACGGGTCATTCCATTCCAATCACATCATACTAATCATACTTAACGGGTGTTGTTGACAAGAATTAGGCGATGATTTGATTGGCAATATATGCACATATATATATATATATAAAATAAAAATAATTATTTTATCAATACGGGGTAAAATGTAAAAATTTCATGAATAATGTAAATAATGTAATAAACGTTTTTAAAAAATTTTTAAAATAAAAAATAAATGAAATATATAATGTGATATGTGTCATAAAATTTATTTATTTATAAATTTTTATATTTCATTATTAATATATAAAATAATTATTTATATAATATAATAAATAAGAAAAGCTTAACTTCTTGACAAAGCCAACCCAACAACAACCCCTTTTGGACATAAAGAAGAAAAAAAATATATATTTATATATATATATGTATGTATTGTGCTTCCACTTCCATGTTATCATGTTTTGGATCCCCCCCGAAATAATTTACGGGTTAATCAATTTGAGTATGGATAATGTTTTATTATTATAGTTAAAGCTCTTTACAGGTTGGCCCATTTGGAGGATGTTGGATAAGACTCAATTTTTAATAACAAGGCATTTAGGCATTATGTACCTGACATTACTCATTGTGTATTTATATTTGTATATTTTTAAGTATCATAATTTATTTTTAAGTATTATATATCTTTATAAATTTTGATATGTTATAATTTATATTATATAGATTTTTGTTACGTTCAAATATTCATGTTATATTCATGTTATTTTTTATCTAATAATTATATCGTGTCTAAAATTAATAATTAGAAGCCAATTATATGCCCTAAATGACAAATTAAGAATAGATTAGACCTGTTAATGGGCCGATCAACCCACACAACCCAGTAGGCCCGGTTAAGTCTGGGTTCGAGCTTGAATTTTCATATTTCAAGTCAAGCCGACTTGGCCCGAAACATCATTTTTATGTTAGAATAATATATAAAAATAATATATTTTTATTTAAATTTAAGTATAAAATATATAAATATTAATAAAAATAATTTTTAATCAAAAGAATAGTGAAATAAGCATAATGGGTTGGCTGAGTCAAGCCAAAAAAAGGTTTAGACAAAATTTTCAAATTTTTTTCGAATCATGACCTGGCCCAACTTGTAAATATCTCTAGAACAGATCCTTCGTGTGGCAATTAATAAGAGAAATTTTTTCAACTCTCATGTTTTTTATTTTTAGTTAAATAAAAAGTTTTTAAAATCAAAACTAAGTAATCATGTTTTCAATTTTTTTTCAATCAATTAAATCTTTAAATGTCTATTTTCATTCAATTGAGCATTTGATTAAGCAAAAATTGATTAAAAGTTATCATCAAATTTTGCTTAATCAAAAATTTAATTAAATGAATGTAGATATTTAAAGATTCAAATGAATGAAAATAAATGCTTATTGTCCACTTATTATAAAATAAAATTAATGGGACAGAACAAGTAGAGAAAACTCGGAAATGCATAATTCGACAGTACTACAAACTCGTTTATTGTTTATTGCAAAAATTCAAAATCAACCAAACTCATTACGCCATCATATTAATAAACTAGCTACGAAGCCGTGGTCCTTTTGAAGCAAAGGCAAAAGGGATCTTTGCTCTACGCAATCAAGTAGACAATGAGATGCGTCAGGTCTTTAGTTTATGTAGGTACTCAGATCCCCTTGAAATTTGCCTTTAGAAAATACTGATAGTATATGGCACAGAGTAAAATGTCACGAAGCGAAAGTATAGATAATGAAAATATATTAACAACGTAATCTAACGATAAATAAAAATTTTTATCACTCCATCAAAGTAAATGAATGAAAATGGATTTTTCTTTTTATTATATTAAATCATTCTAAACTGCCGTGATCTTTATTAAAATTTACGTCAAAAGCACAAAAGAAAAGCCTAAGAAATGAGATTAATGCCCATTCTAAATCACTTCTGAAAAGGAACATTGCAACATAGTTTAATCCGATGTTTCCAAGAAAAGTTTATATAGTTTTATTTAAATTTGAGATGGATGTAAAAATACAAATATATTTAATTATTTTTAAAAGTTTTTTTTAATGCGAATTAGTTTATAACTCGTACGATGCATAAATTAATTTTATTTATTTAAATATGTATATGCACATACGTCAAGCATTATTTTTAAATTTATGTTAAAGTATTTAATATTTAACATATATCCATCAAATTTTTAATCAAATTTATTCAATTGTTTGTACATACATACACAAAATATATATTTGAAATCTAATTTTAAATCAAATTTATTCAATTTACTTTTTTTAATTTAAGTTATGGATAGATCGTCAAATTTTTTTTTAATTTGTATATATAATTTTTGTAATGTCAAATATATTAAAAAATTATGTAAAATTTTAATACCATATCAAAATTAGATTTTATAAAAATACTATTTTCTTGTTAGCATTTTTCCTATAAAACAATTGAATAAAAGTTATTTCATAAAAATAACGCACATTCATTGTTATAACTGTGCTTAAATTATTCTTAACACATAAGAAAAGGTACAAATGCAGTCTTTTAAATATATATAAATCATTTAATTATAAATATCTTTTTTTCATACTTTTTTGTGATTTTAACTAAATTTTTGTACAAAAAATAAAAATTAATTGGTGAATGGGTATTAAAGGAAAAGGTGAATTGAAAAAAATTAAAAAAATCACACATTTACAACGAAAGTTTCAAATTGTAACAAAAAAATTATATAACACTACTATTTATAAGCTTATTGCATGTCAATAAATAGAATGTATTTATAATTTTAAATTGATTAATGTTTTTTGAATTTAAAATGAATATAATAAGTGATATATATATATTTGAACTAAAAAAATTAAATAAGTTGATAAGAAAATTTATCAAAGTAAATATTAAGATTTTTAAATTTTAAAAAATATAATATTGCCAAATAAAAGGAATTCTTTAAATTTCAATTTTTTGTTATAACTTAATCTTGATTTTAGATGACTAATCTTATCTATTACTCTTTAATCTTAATTTTAAATCAATAAAAATATCAAAAGATTAATAATAGATAAAATAGAAATATTTAATTTAAAAATTTTTAAATTCTAATTTTATATACATAATTTTATCTATTATTTCTTAATTTAATTTTAGATGATAAAAAAAAACAAAAGATTATAAGAGATTATCTTTGAAATTTTTAAAATTTTAAATAATGATATATTTAATCTTTAAAAATATAATCTTTTAAGTACATTAAATCATTTATATTATTAATCAAAATTAAAAACTTTCAAATTAATTAACCTGATGTTTTAATCTATTATTTTAAATATTATAATATTAATTAAAATTAAAATTATTTCACATGTCATAAAAAAATATTTATATAAATTATTATATTAATAATATTTATTAGATAAATTTATATTATATTTTATTATATTATATATGATATATGATTTGAAGGATCATTTGATTTGATTTCCTTTGGTACGTGTACGTTCCCACGCTTGGAGTTGTTTTCAAGAAAAGAAAAAAAAAAAAAAAAGGGCAAAACATAGCGCACTTAATGTGCCCATCAATGCTCCATATCAGTACCATTGAAAAATCTTGCCTTATATTTGTTGTGTTCGGAAGCCTCCGACTGTCAACTTATGCTTCCATCTTTGTCTGAAAATATCTCCCCTTTCTTAACTTTTCATTGACGACCACCCAGATTAGATTTGCTCCAGAGGAATAAGGCCCCCGACTGGTTTGAGTATAAAATTTAATGATTTAATTTAATTTAAAAATTTATTTATTTAATAATAAAATAAATTTTATTTAAATTTTATTATAAAAATATATAAATATTATTATTAAAATAATATATTATTGTTTTAATTTTTTAAAAAATAATAAAACAAACTTATGAGCTAGATTTCAATTGCCCTAAATATATATAATATTATAATACAAAATATAAAAATTATGTTAAGTTATATATTTTAAAATTTAATAAAAAAATAATTTAAAAAAATATAAACATGTCTAAATAAATATAAATCACCTATTTTTAAATATAAGATAAAATTTAATACTTATATTTTAAATCAAACATAAACAAATATAAATAAAATCAATACTATGCTAGATTTGGCCACAAACGCTTTAGAAAAATAAACTAAAAAATTTATTTAAAAAAAAAAAAAGAAGATAGAAATATAGTGGATATCTTTCGACTACTTCCAGTCTTCTCCGAGGAACTCGGCCCAATGAGCCGGAGTCCTTTACAAAGCCCAATGTGTCCAAACCACTAACCGTCTCGTCTCTTGCCAAAGTCAATTCAATCTCTCCCCAGTCCTGCACGCAATATCGAAAAAGGCCGGGAAAAAAAAAAAAAAAAAAGGAAACTTTTAAGAGCAAAATCACGCCAAGATAATTAAAATCCAATAAACGCAGCTTCGAGCTCACCCCTCTCCCACAATCATCATCATCATCATCAAAATTGGGTTTTTTTTTTTTTAATAAAAAAAGGGAAATCCAAATCGATTAAAATATTTGGGAATGCGGCCGAATTGCTGCCATGTTTCTTTTTCTTTTGTTCTGAAGTTGTTGAATTTTCTTCAAGCTTTCGTTGGGGTGTCGATCATACTCTATTCGATATGGATGTTGGATCAATGGAACCATCACGTCCCCATTTCGCCTCCGCCTTCTGCTCCGTCGCCGGAATCTTCTCTTTCCCAACTCTTCAATTCGAGACCGGAGGTTGGAGCTCAAGCAGCTAGGGCTTTCGATGATTTCGCTGTCGGTTTGGTCTCCGGGTTGGATAATGGGGCCGGGTTTGACTTGAGTTCCATTAAGCTACCTCCTCCATGGTACTTCATTGTATTTAGTTTTTTTTATTTTAATGTTTAATAATTGATTTTTTTTAAGGGATTTTGAATTGGACAGCATTAAATGCTATAGCATTAGAACATAAGGTCTCTTTCAGATTTATGTAGGTTAAATCTTTGATCATGTTATCTAATGAGTTGTACTTAGACATGCTTTTGTTTTATAATATTCAAGCAATGCGTAGCTAGAGTTGCTTATGTGAAGTTCTTTAAACCGTGCAACAAAATCATGCCATGTATTAGCGTTGCCAACTCAACGCTAATTTTTGTCTTTTGTTTCTTACTTTTAAGTTTTAACTCTTAATATTTAGTCAATTGTTTTAGAATATCGAATTATCACGAAAGGTACAACTTCAAAGTCTTAAATATATCTAGTGTGTATCAGGCAGTTTTCTTTAACAAGGATAAAGAGTTTTTTTTTTTTTTTTTTTTGGGTGACTATAGCATTGGATGCTCTATTTTATTGCTATTACAATTCAGACCTTGGTTGCATCTTTTAATTCGTTACGTTGATATGATTGGCGATACAATGTTTGCTTTTCATGGTGATTGTGGTTCAATGTTTGGATTCTAAATGCTCACATGAGTGTTAAGTTGATGCTTTCCTTCTTTGTTGCAGGTTCATCTACTCTTTTATGGGAGTGGGCATTGTGCTATGTTGTATTACTCTCATTGGTTGCATTGCGGCTGAATCTATTAATGGCTGCTGCCTATGTTTTGTATCCTACCTAGATGAGTCTTTATATACTCTTTTCAAATGAAGTTGGCTTAGAGATTTTGCTTCAGCGATTCTGAACATCTCTACAATAGAGACTAGCGTGAGTTTATATTGAATATTGCAAATTTCAGACAATGGTTTTCTATAGTTTGAACTTTTAAGTTCATTGACTTTACATATGCTTTTTCTACCGTGAAGGGGCAATAGCAGGAGAAAATGAAATGCTTAAAATAGGTTCTTTAAGCATAAATGTCAGAATTTCATTTTCTACATTTCACTGTTAAGGCTCTCCTAGTTGGTGATTTACGAGCGTCTATAACTAGCATTAAAGTGTTGAAGTTATTGCTGCCCTGCTAATTGTATAATGGACTTCATTCTATTACATGTTTTTCCTTAACTTGATCAAACTGCCAGTATACACTTGTCAAAATTGTTTTCATGTTGATAGAAGCTTCTTTGGTGGCTTTTATTGCAATCGACCGTCATTGGGAGAAGGTAAATTCCTTTTTATGGTGCATTGTGTTTGTCATGAGATGCTATGGCTTTGATTATCGGCAGATTATTATCTATTACTAAATACTGTAGTTTATGACAGGATCTTCCATTTGACCCAACTGGAGAACTTGATAGCCTTCGATCCTTCATCGAAGACAATATTGATATATGTAAATGGGTTGGCATCATTGTGGTCATAATTCAGGTAACTTTAGCCCATGTTTTCAAGCATTGTATAACTTACTAAATTAGTTGATTGCAATTATTGTGCACAAAAGTCAAAAGAAAATCCGGTAACAAAATGAGCAAATAATTTGTGATTTGTGGCACTTCATCTGATTAAGATCACTGAAGTTCAATTTATTTGATGGTTATAAGGATTTATAAATTTTATAATAACAGTAAATCGTATATGCATCTACAAGTTATCCCCAAGTATACCTTATACTTCAACCTATAAGACCCATTGGCCATTGCTTCATAAATAAGGAGGCTTAACACTAGTTTTTGGTATTGCTAATTCCCTGTCTTGGAAATACAATAACCAGAAACAGTTTTAGGAACATGGCTTTAATGCGTAAGGATCTCGCTATATTAATCCTTTATAATTTCCAAGATATCAATTGTTAATAGTGATAGACTGATGGTTAATAGTTATGCATTATTAACTGTATTATCCATTGTCCAATCTGATTGGCTTAGGTCATATACTAATAGATGTTCTAAGAGATAGAGTTCCACTACTAGATTCCGATCAGAACCTTATAATGTACATGTAACTGTCTTTAGGGAGTAGCATTATGCTTTGCCATCCATGATAAATTATGAAGTCCCGCATATAACCATATTGGGGTAGATAATAAACTTTATAAAGGAAAAAGGATGTATGTTTAGGAGAGCCTTTATTATTTTTGGAGACCAAACTCTGTTTGAACTTTACACTGGGAGAAGTCCACTTGAGATAAATCTCTTCTTATGTTTGAGATGAATGAAACCGTCATGAGATGGTTAAGATTTTTTTAGTTAAGATACCTGGTGATTATATTCTGTGGCAAGATGAAATTAATCTTGTTCTTTTATTAGAAAATAAAAGACAAGATCTTTTTCTTTCTTTTTTCTTTTCAAACATCCATCATATCTATTTACTACTTTACTCTAAGACTTGTTAATCCTTCAGGCATTATCTTTGCTAGTGGCAATAATATTGCGGGCAATGGTTTCTGTTAGAAGAAGAGACATTGAAGATGAAGATGATTATGAAAATATTAGAGGTAGAACTTGGAAGCCACTCCTAAACTCTCAGTCTAGCCACACATCTACTTCAGCCTAGGGTGACGGCAGGGGAACTCACTCTGACTTCTGGGGCTCCCGAATAAGAGACAAGGTACCCTGATTTTTTAATACTTATAACTCATGTTTAGCAGGAAATGAGGGGACAATTCATTCTTTGTATTATTAGTTTATTCTAGATTGTCTGAAATCCTCCGTGCAAAATATTATTTTATATTGAATTATGACTACTGCCTTTGGAAATAGTTCCTCTAAGTTGTATTTATAGCACAGTGGATATCATTACTGTCATGCTATATTCTAATGAACTATTTGGTTGATAGTATGACAATCAACGCTCCAACTGATTATTGCCATTTAACCACGCAACATAATCTGGAATCTCAGTAGCTAATGACTAATGGTTGAAAATTTATGCAGTTCGCAACTGTAGGTATAATTTTCATTCAGATGCAGACATTGACCTCATTGAGATACACATTCACAAGTGACTGATAATATGAAGCATTAAACTCAAATGATAATATCATGTGTGGAAATGGTTCGTTGAAATAGAATTCAGTCTGGTGGCTCTTATTGCATTCTATGTGATTGGTTTGGCTGTATGGAATCTATTGAAGAAATTGGTCTAATCTGAAACAAATTAATAATCCAAATCAGTACCCTTTGACCCAGCCTCATTCTGAAATCTCAGCCAGAAATAATTGAATATGCATGCAGTTCACAGCTGTCGATATGATTATCTCTGAGATATGCTTTGACAATGGTAATCTGATTGAGAGATCCTGACTCAAAATGACGGATCAACTAAATAATTTCATTTTGTTATCTCTCAAGCCTTTGTTTCATTATTATTGATAGTTGTATGTGATACTCTGTCTTTAGTCCAGTTGTGACAGTTATCAATGATTTCCATTCCCTTCATATCATGTCCTTTTCCGTGTTTTTTTTTTTATATTTCTTTTAGTAATTTTCTTCGTTGACGAGCAAGATATTCAGGTAGCAAGGCACTTTTTCTGGTATTGGAATAACTAATTGGAGCTTGGGTTCTTTCAAGGATTATGGTACTCTTTATCATTAAGAATGCAAAGACTAGCATTCATGTACTAGAATACTGTTCATTTCTGTTGTTCCAACCCATTTCATGTTAACAAAACAATATAATAGTCTTTTCATTCATACTGGGTTATATTTCTGCTTGAATCTTTCTATATGCAGCAACTTCCATGCAACATTAGTTGTTACTTCCTAAATCATGCCTTTGAATTTTGTATTGCAGTACGGTCTGAACAGTGGTGATAGATACAACAGCAGTGATAAATATGATTTACTAAACCAGAATGCCTCTCCTAGTATGAAGTCCAAGTAGAGTGATGATCAAGAGAAACGGTCCATCTCACAAGTGGGTAACATCTTCTGTATGTTATACCTTGATAATTTGTGTATTTGTATCATGTTTGTGTTATTTTTTTCTTGTCCTTATCATATTTCATATATCCTATATAAATTTTGACACCTTAATTATTCGTGTTATATAGATGTTGACAAGTTCATGTATTCATGTTGTGTTCATATTATTTTTTCCGTGCCATGTAATCGTAGTGTTCAAACCCATTTTTTGCTGTACGTGCTTTGTAATTGAATGTGGTGAGACATTCTGTATAAATGAGAAGTTTGTTGTTTGGTCTATAAAACTGTATTCTCATCTTCAATTAAAATCCATTGTGAGAGTAAATGTAGTTTTTCTAAACCTATAATATACAATCTCCTCCCTTCATCAACCCTATTGTTCCAACCCAGATACCCTGGATATAGATTATTGCAAAACAAAACCAAAAAAAAAAGCCCTTTTTCTTGAACGATAAAAATGTATCTAAAATGCTTTGGGAGAATATGATCAGCAAATCCATGAAAATAGATCTCTGTTTTTTAACTTGAGCTGCAAGAATCCCAAGAACTACATTTCCTGATGGTTGGGATCTTTGTTCAATTTGCTTATATGTGTGTGTGTGTGTGTGTGTAAACTTATTCTGGGCTAGTATTGATCATGGTTGATTGTTTTTCACAAAAATGTTAATAGCTTCATATTCTGGGCGAGTATAGATCATGTTTTTGTTTTGACTAGTTGCTTCCTTATCCCGGAGCAAATTGCGGGTTGTGCAGGGTATTCCTTTATGGGGTTCAAGGTCACAACTTTCACAACATGCATTTTGCCAGTTATAATTTCTCTATGGGGTTCAATGGTTGATTGTTTTTCACTAAAACGTTCATAGCTTCATATGCTTGTGAAATTGTGGTCTTTTGATAGATACTGAGATGTCAAGTTATCATGCAATAAAGGATAAATCTCTTTCATTTCTAAATGTCACTTCCTCTTTTTTTTTCTTTTTTTTTTTTTTTTTGGCGTGCTAAATGAAATTTAAGATTATCAGCAGGTCGTCATGGGATCATCACATAATATATTAGAAGCTATTTCTTCACCGATCACTGTTTCAATGGATTAAGGCACCATACTCTGTTTTTAACTCCATAACCATAACATATTTCCTATAGTTTAACTAATTCCTAGGTCTAAAATTTCCAATTTTTGAGGAGCACAACTATAATAATAACAAAAACCCACAAAAATGATGTATCTAGTTTATTTTCATCCTTTTGTTTTTATGTTTAAAAGAGAGCATTCGATCTTTCAAACCGAGAATTAGTTTAGATATTATGCATATTTGATAGATTTGTGAAAATTACAAATTTAGATGAATCAAATGAAGATCGAGGAATGGACCAGCCAATCCAAGTCCTCGTTAAGTAGAAACTTGTGAAAGTATGGTAGTTTAGGCTTATGAACAACCATCATCCAAAAACAAATAGGATTGCTTTAGGTTAAAATTTTCTCCCTTTATAATTTAATTAAAAAAAACCATAACTAGAAACCCACCTCTATCATTCCATCCTTGTATAATAATAGTTACAGCCACTATAGATAGAAATGTTCCAACCAAAGAAAATGCCTTGCTATAACTTGGCCTTTTGTTTTTGGGCATTTAATCTTATTTCCTAAATGCACTTTCTCCAAAAATCACATGTAATTTGGATTGGAAAGCTTGTTAACTATAAAGGATTCGTTGACCTTTTAAGAAGTATATTATGTTATTTGAATTCAAGATGAATATTGAATATATATATACATTTAATTTTTTAAAAAAGTTTCATGTTCTTTAAAGATTATATTCAATACATATATTCAATCATATGTTAGATATATATATATCAAATGCATATATTTCAAAAAATAAAAAATTTGGATAACAACTTGAAATCTGATTTGTTTTTCTTGCATGGGCACTCCCATGTGTAAAAGATGAAATAGGAAAGGTTTATGAAGGCAGACAACATTCTCATCTAATTTAATGGTCGGGAGTTCTTTTTTAAAAGAATTTTTGCTATGAAATACGTGTAAAAAGAAAGAAAAAGAAAAATTATTAGCTTTGATAGTTTCAGTCTCACACACATAGATGAGAATGAGAGTGACCCTACAAGCATATAGGAATGTATGGTGGCGTAAGCAAAAGGAATTTGCCAGTTTCCAGCCCGTGATAATATCGTATATATTTCGATTATGACATAATAAATTACATAAATTTGATATAATAAACTGCACGAATGTCATTTTTTTTTGGAGATCTTGTATAAAACCCATCTTCAACTTCAGTTTAGTTAAATTATAATTAAAAGTCTAATATTCAATTTATGGGTCACATCAATGTTGGTTTCTTGGTTTTTTTTTTTTTTTTTTTTAACTGAAATTATAATTCGAGATCATCCATCATGCAGCGTTCATGTGAAAGACTCGAGTTATTTTTTTTATTAAAAGAAATATATACACCAAAATATAGAGTAATAGCTTCTACATTGCCTCTAGATTGCCCATGATTAAAATATCGAACATGATTAAATCAATATTATCTTCAAATTATCGGTTGAATTGGTTAAATGTGATAATTCAATTAAAAATAAATTAAATATATAATTTTAATATTAATTAATAAAAACTATATAGAAAATACAAGGGTCAAGTCGTACTGGAGAAGGACCTGAATGAGAAGTGTTCAAATTATATACCACACCAGAGGAACTGAGAGAACAATAACATATTATATATATATATATATATATATATATATATATGTTATAAACATTCGTGAATCATTAAACAACTAAGCTTTGGCAGGATGATCATCATTCTTGAAAATCAAATGCATAAATTCACAAATAATAAAGTTATAAATTAATGTTCAATTAGAGGAAGGGTAGATCCAAGCAAATAAATTAAAAAAAAAAACTCAGAACAACATACTGGTAAAATCGACGATAGCCTCTTCCACAAGCTCTTGTAGCAACTTCCCTTCTATCTCTATTCGCCAGTTATGTATTTCCAATTTCATCTGATCAACCCACCCTTTACCTACCACTTCTTTCTGCACCAACCTTTCCGCCAGCAGGCTGTTGCTGTCCCAATCATCACTCTCCGAATGCTTCACCTCACTGGAACACCATTCCTTCATTTCGGCCCACAAATGGTCAACCAGTGAGGGTGATGATGCACCCTCCATGTCACTCATTTGGGCCCTGCTAAATGACATAGCTCTCATGCAACCGTCTAACCTGTAACCTGTGATTTCCAGTAATGCCGCATTGACACAGTCGAACATGAGCTTCCTGTTTGATCTCCATTTTCGTCGCTCAGCCTCATGCAGAGGCTCCTTGTCATTCAAGTTGGCATATTTGTCTCTCAAGGCTGGGTCCAATGGGCTTTCAGGCGAATGCCATCTGGCAATAAATGACTCAAAACACACCTTGTCATTGAGACCAGCAGCTGATAATAGTGATTGGACAGAAAAAACCCAATCCTGTTCTTCCTTGGCACCTGGGGAAAGGGAAACTTTAGAGGGTTTTGATGAATGTAATGTGGCTCTCGCTGAGCAAGAATTAGTCCACGAGAGGGTGCGGGCAATTGATTCTATAGGTGGTGACTTGTCAATCAAGTTAGACTTAAGTGGCACATTCAGTCCTGTATTAATAGAACGAACAATATAGAGGGTAAGAGAAAATAAAAATCAGACAAATAACAAATTTCCCAGTTAGTAAGTGAAGTTTACCTTGATGAACTGGTTTGATGCTGCCTGAGGACTCTGGCACTGTATTCTCATCCTCGTCGAATGAAGGCTCTAAAACTGAGATAGGGCTCGGCTGGTCCTGATTCTCACTTGTATGAACAGGCATTGAAGGTTTCGCTACAGACAACCCTCCCTGCAGAAGGTAAGCACAGTATCATAAATGATTTAACTCATAAAAATTTAGACTAAATATCAGATACCAGGTTCAATCCATAGAATCTACATTTGATTGCTGCTACCATGTCTTGAAATTGGGTGCTGACCTTATAAGTTGACTAATATGAACAATTAACGAATAGAAAATATAATGACGCTCTTAAATATGAGATTAACCATTAATTAGTTCTTTCAATTATAAAACATGAAGGACTTTCCTTTTTTGTTCAAGAAGATGAAGACATTATTTCACAATCTAAACATATGCATGGCCAAGAAACTAGGTTAGAAGTACCTCCACAGAGGTCATGCCTTGTTTCTGTCCCATGCCAGTCAAATCTGGTAAAGTAGTTCTACTCATTGATCCTCCTAAAACAGGAGACAAACGCACTTGGATGCAACTGTCATCAACGCACCGAGATGCATCATTGCTAATCATTTGAGGATGACTTATGGGTGACCCCAGTGTTCCAGGAGTTATAGATGGAGATTCATCTGTAGATTGATATCCAATACATTTTTCTTTATTTGTTTTCTTATTCTTTGAAAAAAATAAACTTGAAACCTTCCCCTTTAAAGATGATTTCATGCTCTTTGCCTTTTTCAGTTCCTCGGGAACTTTTTCCTTGCTAGCTTCTGGATCTGAAAATTCAACATTAAGCCTTGCACCATATACGGTTGAAGACGCGGCGACAGATTTTGACCTGAGAAGATTTTTGGGAGAACCGCTTGTATTTTCTTCTTTATTCAAATTATTAGCTATGCAGGAAGGTGTTCCCTTAGGTTCTCGCTCCTTATTACTTCCCTCTTCTTCAGATGTCACCAACTTCTTTGTATCATAAAGAGCAAGCATCTCACCCAATGTGCTTGAACTTCTCCTGACATGTCTTTGTGCTTGAGAATTCCCATTTGATGCCATCACGGCCCATCTTTCTGAAAGCCGCTTCTTTGCTTCCCGGCAAACAGAGGACTCAGGAGAACATGATGCACGACTGAAGGATGAAGAAGAATAAGGGCTACCAAACCTATTGACACGATCCCATGAATGTCTAGTACTAGGTGACTTGACTTCTGAATCACTGAGGTTTTCCGCAGCATACTCATTTTCAGTTCTGTTAAATGAACTATCATCACCAATGTAACCATTGGAGAACACAGAAGAATTTAATGTTTCATGACCCATCAGATTTTCAAGCATCTGCCTAGTGATTTCCTTAGCCACTTCTCTTGATTCTCGTGCACCATCATCTTCAGGTTCCTCAGAAAAATCTTCACCATGTAATGTGGGAGATGGAGATGTCACAGTCTTAATGTCCTGAGACTTCCCAGGGCTGGGCTTCAATACCACTATTCTAGTTGGCCGGGAAGGATGTTCATCAACTTTCAGACTGGTGAAAGGAGGAGAACATGCAATATTGTTTCTGTCCCACCTAGTTACATGACCCATCAGCGCTGGTTTCTTTATCTGTTTATCACCCCTCCCTATTGCGGCAATTTTTTCTTTGTCAACCATCTTAGAATGTCTAAGAACAGTGATACGCTTTGTCTCAGGAGAAGGAGATAAAGACTGGAAATTGTAGAGATGCTGAGAGAGCGTGGAATTCGGCTCTTCCAGAAACTTGGCGAATAACTCTCTATTGGAACTCAAAACTTCCAGTGCATCTTGAAATTCCTGGCTTTCATCAGTCACCAGATGTTTTGCTTCCATAAACTTCTGACGAATTAGATCCATTTTTTTCTTATTCACATTACCTTTATACCTCCCTTTTAGTGGAGTGAAATCTCTTGAATAAGTTGTCCTTGGGGCCTGTTGCCAGATTTCATAAACATCTTTGTATTTGTTCAGCTCTTGACAGGGGTTTACTTCACATAGCATTTCCTTGTCAGAAAAGCCTTGATCTCGCTCCCAGCCTTCCACCACCAGTATATCAGAATGACTCAAAGAATGCCGAGAATAACCTTTAGAATGGCATCTTTTTGCAGATAAATTATGCTGCTGCATTGGTAGTGCATCGAGTCCCATCAGCTTAGCAACCACGTTGGGTGGGTTACGGTTAGACAGCACTTCTTTTGACATTTCATGAGCAATGAGCATCTTCGTGGGTGTTCCATTACCTTTCTTGTTTGACAAAGCTCTCCTAAACTCGGGTACAGTCTGCATGCACCAAAAATTGCAACACAGGTCATGACACCGGGATATTCAACGGTATAATTCAAGCGGAAGGTATAGACACAAGTTAAGGTCAGAATCTGTTCCCAACTTGTTTATTATATTTACTATTGCAGATATTAAACGCCCAGATTTTACCACTTTATCCTCTATCTGATCTTTAAAGGTGGGGCTCAACATCGTTGCCACATCAGATTGACTCCTTGAGAGTGAAGAATCTGCCCATCAATCAGTACCATGTCAACAATAGAAAGATAAATATATAATTAAATCAAAACAACCAAAAATACCAATAAGCAATACTAGATTAATGCATAAAGATGAATATGAAAAAGTTATTTTAAAGGGAAAATTTGTACAACTTAAAAAAATGCCAGTGAGCTATCACCAGAAACATGGAAAGACAAAGAAAGCAAGCATCAGCATTTAAGGCAATCAACATGAACTAGAACAATAGACCGCCAGAATCAGAATAAAATTTCATTATCTTAAACCATTTTAAAAAACTTGCAAAATTTTGTAAGAAAATATAAAGGTTTGTGCATCAGTTCCCTTTCCCAAATAAGCGTTCTCAAATTGCTTCAATTAACAAGGGACGAAAAGAAATGCAAATGAGTTGAATTGAATTGAATTGAAGAAAGAAAGAAATACTCAAACAGGTGCAGATCATGCAAACCATGCCATAATTAATTAAATCAACACAACTTGAGACAATAACTCTCCTCAAGTCATCTTAATATCCAGATAATTCAAACTTTAAAGTAGATGAAAAGCAAAACTAGTTTTCTCATGAAAAAGGTGATCACCATCACGATGCAATTTATCAGTAAGGAGGCGTTTTGCAGGAACACCTGCATTCAAATCAAACAGGTTTACCATATTTCCCAAACATCCTGGAAATTTCTCAACTTTGCTGTTCTCAAATCCATTCATTTGGACACCTGTTAATTATGAAAATAAAAATCCCAAATTATTGTTCAAAGATTTTCTCTGAAATACGCAGAATGAAAACTAAAATCGAAAAGGGAAAATATTAAATTCAAGAAAAAAAAATACAAATTCAAACAACAATAATAATAACAATGATGACTCACAATAATGAAATTGCAGTAATAATTATATTCCTACAAATCAAACTTGCTATTTTCTTTGCTGATCAAATTCCAGGTCCAAATTCCACACATCACCCATTTAAGTTTCAACACACAAAAAAAAAAAAAAAGGCAAAGACATGGAGGCTTGAAAAGCAAAGAAGAAAAAGGCAAGTTGATTTTGAAGGGATAAATGATGAATATGAGAGAATGAGAAAAAGACGAGTCTGATATTCTTGAACGAGTGAAAATTTTCAGAAAACTATTCCTTTTTTCTCACATGTTGCATCACATCAAACGTCGCTATAAGCTCTGAACAAAAACTGCAAAGTATTCTTTATTGTTCAAAAATCAAATTTCTACCCTAGCTTGACATTGATCGAAGCAAGAAATCAACTGCATTCATCGGAAAATGAGAAAAAGGATCGTAAACAAGAAAGAAAAATACAATTCTTATTTCTTATTATTATTATTATTATTCTAAATTAAGCAAAAAGAATGAACTTTGAGATTCAAAAACTAGAATAAGTCGAATCAAAAAGAAAAAAATCTATTTTTTTTATTTATAAAGGAACAGCTTCTAAAACGCTGAATTTATTGCGGAGTGAAAGAAAAGCAAATCTATAGAAGGAGAATTAGATTTCATTTTGCAGTTACATTTCTTTGAAAATAACAAAAAGCATAGAAGAAAGAGAGATCGGAAGAAGAACGCTGGAAAACAAAACAACCGAAAAGTGCTCCTTAGCTCTCCCTAGAAACTGACATGCAAAGAGACGTTGCCGTTCTCCGTTCGGGTAAGAGGCAGATATTAGTCCAGAGAGGAAGAGAAAGAGAGAGTGACCTGATGATCAGAATCTGACATCAGGTGGAATGTGCCTGGAGATTCGCCGGACCCTGACAAGCACGACGGCACTGTTTGTGTAAAGTTCTTGTCTGAAAAGGAAAGCTTAGCGAGATAGAGAAAGAGAGAGAAAGAGACTTGGTATTCGGTTATGGCTTTTGGCTTTAAGCTTTAAGCTTTTTTGGTTATGGAGGACTTTAGGTGTCGGATCCTAAACATCTCATTTAAATCCGATTAATTTATGTTATGTGTTTCGACTTTCTATCACGGAAACGAGAGAGAAAGAGAAGCAAATAGCTAAGCTAAAGGGAGAGAGCAGCGAAAACCCGGGGCTAGTGAGCGCGGCATGACGAGTAGAAAAAATAACCTAAAATTTTTTTAGAATTGTAATATTAGGCTTGGTTTCAATTAAACCTTTTTTTTTTTAATTTTGGTTTAAATTCCGATTATATATTTTTTATTTTCGATCTGTTAAGTGAAAATTTAGTTCAAATGCATTATTGTTATTAATTTTTACATAATTTTGTAAATTTTATAAAATAAAATTAATTTTTTATATTTAAATCTATTTAAACTAATATTTATTGTTACAAATATAATATTTAAATACTTATTGTTTTATTTATTATAAATATATTAAAAAAGGAAAAAAAATTAAAAAATCAAAATTCGATGACCTGAACTAATATGCCGGTGGGATCAACTCAATTTAGATTGATTTTCAAAAACCAAATACTATATTAAAATGTTAATCATCGCTACTGATACATGAAGAGAAAATGCAACTAGTATATATTTTTATTGCATAAAAATAAAGTTTTAAATATAAAAATTTTTAATCTATATATATAAAAACTAATTAAATAAATTAATAATCAAATAATAAATGCTGAATCACAACCAATCCAAATCAATCAAGTGGGGGGCGCGGGGTAAATGGGATAAATGTTGTTCCTTTTTAACTTTAAGTGGCCAAAAAGGCTAAAGGTTAACAATGATGAGGGGAATGATTTTTAACGATTTTTCATTTACGTCATCTGTCTTTGTTGTATTTCGAATTTAGCCCCTACTTTCTCTTGTTTTTTCTTTGACTGGCCAAACAATTGGGCGTCCTGTCACCCATGCCCTTAAATAATAAATATACATTTTACTTTTTCCCTACCAAAAACTAACATCTTCCGTTATCCTAGCTAAGGTAAAGACCAATATTAGGGGCTTCGATTTTACCCAAATAAATGTAGTGGAGAATTTGATTTGATAATGAGGACCGGTATTAATTTTTTTTTATTTTTTCTTATTTTAAAATTATTGTTATTTAAATTTGTATATAATAAATTAAAAATAAGTTTAATAATATGAGTATTTTTTAAGAGTTCTTTTGCATGGATTTTATTAATGATTGTCGTTATAACACTTTTTAAGATTAATTAATATTTTAAGAGTGATATTCTTTTATTAAATGCAATAATTAGTACGCAAATTCATGAGGTTCAATGTATTGAAAAAAATACTATTTAATATAGTAATATTAATGAGTAATTTTAAGATATTTAATTAGTAAAATTCTTTTTTATATTTAGGAGAGAAAATTTTAAAAGTTTGAACGATTGTTTTATTTTGAAAACACATTAAACTTTAAACCTTCTTACCAAAAATAAATGAATAATAACAATTTCGTAAATCCAAAACTTTTGTCTTAAAGATTTAACATTTTTATTATTATTTAAGAAGAAACAATCTCACGTTCGGTAGTTTATGGAATAAGGAACATCATCTTTTATTGAGAAACATTTTATCAAATGAAAAAAAATATAAAACTTAATATCTAAACTCTCGAAATATATAATATTTTATAATAAACGTAACTCAACTCTCTACTACTATTTGTGTCAAGCTTTTGGCTTTTAATCTCTTAAATTATGAAGGAATTCAAACAAAGTAAAAAGAATTTCCAACGAAACGACAACGGGAATGATTGCTAACAGAAAAAAAAAATTGGTTTCAAATTATGAATAAATACAAATAAAGTTTGATTGAGATTACTATGAAACAAAGACCCAAATGATTGCAATTAGCAAACGTAAAAGTGGTTTTTTAAAAGAAAAAGGAGGGAGAGAGATTGAAGAATTGCAAAACAAAAAAAAAAAAATGTTTTTAAATGTTCAAATTGCTTAACACTGAAAAATAAAGGCAGTCCATTTATTTGAATTTGCAGTGTCACGTCTTTTTTAATGCACGATTTTGCATTTTTTCCTTCCTTTTTTTTTTGTTCTTTTAAATGTTCACCCAAATGGTTCGAGACAGCCCATATTTATATTTCTAATTAATTTTTATCTGTATAATTATTTTTAATTTTATTAATTACAATTTTTTAATCCTTTCCATTAAAACCTTCTCTTTTTTTTTCCCAATTTTTTGGTCTTAATTATAAATAGGAATTTTTTTGAGAAGAAAAAAATAAGAATTTTTTTT
>JBBYHK010000022.1:15146672-15161818 GCA_038382065.1 Adansonia grandidieri | reverse complement strand
ATTTAAATAATTTTTTAACATTATTAATTATTTTTTATTTACTATAATTTTAAATTAAAATATTAATTTCAATAATATAAAAATTAAAATATTTTCTTTTATTATAATACATGAGGTTTTAATGAACTTTTACCCAAAATATGAATCGGCAAAAGAATGAAATTTTGTTTTGTAGCCCAAAAAAGAAAAAGCCTTTGGATTGGATTCAGCGTTGTATCACAAGAATTAAACTTTTTGCAAATACATAATAGTACAGACATGAAGTATTCAACTTACATTCCCTTTTTTTTTTTTTTTTTGGGTATGGTAACGAATCATCAAAGACTTTTAAAAATTAAGAAAGAAGCAGCCAAGGTCGAACGTGGAAACTCCAGAATCCCCAAATGCTAGACTACGATTTTAGTCGCCCTTTTGAACTCTGTACAAATCGAAAAAAATTAAAAATTACTTGGAAAAGAAACGCTCAAGCCCAATAGTCATCGCTCCAAATTCGCCTCGGGAGGAGTCCTCCGTGCTCGCTCATGCTCCCTCTTAATGTATAATAGCTTGGCTTGCTTCGGACCGTTCTCAAGGGACCTGATCTGTTACCATGTCTGATAGGTAAAGACGTTCCGTCTCCGACCAAACTTGAAGGCGACAACGGTCTGTTTTCCATCTCGTCAAGTTGACCGGAACTATAATCCATTGTGATAAAAGAAAACCCCTGCCCGTAAGTTAAGTGTGGGGTGACCGCACCAGCATTCCACCAACTACTATCAGAAGGGGCAAAATCCCCTTTGAAGTCGGATTCCGGGGCAGAAGACTCCTTTTGACTACAGCAATCCCCGCCAGTTTCATCCGTGTCATTGTATATCAGCTTCAGAGCCTGCACAACTTCACCCATAAAAGGTCTGTGAGTCACCTCCGGGTGAACGCACATGGATGCAATGGCTGCCACCTTAGCCATGTCATCAAAGTTGTATGTTCCAGCCAAGGAAGGATCTACCAACTGTTCTACACCTTCTCTACTGCGCAACAGAGGCCGTGCCCAAGTTACTAGATTTTCCTGTCCCTGAGGTTGGGACATATCCACGGGTTTTCTTCCAGTCAAAAGCTCAAGAAGCACAACCCCGAAACTGTAAACATCACTCTTAACGAGTAAGTGCCCCGTCATAGCATATTCGGGAGCAACATACCTGCAAATTCACAAACTTCACCTTTAATAATATTTTGAAAAGCAAATCAGTCAGAAGACATGGAAGTTACAAGATGTTTTTTATTTTTTTTATTTTAATTTTTTGATAATTTTGGGGAGTCGGAGATATTCAAGGGATACATTGAGACAAGATGTTTATTTGGTAAGAAAAAAGAAATGTTAAAATCCGAAGGAGATATCAGAAATTGGGATGATTGAAAAAACGACATTTCAGATATAAGAAATTGTTAACGTTATGTCATCAAGTGTTTTTATGGATCAGTCCATAAAATTTGCATGAACTAACATCTAACTAATATATACAACTACTAGTTAGTCTCGCTGTCCATTAAATTGGAGGAAAAGTAGTGGTATGTAATATGTTTCAAGGAAATTCAATGCTACAATATGATAAATATCTATTTATTAGCATAAAAGAATAATTACCCAAAAGTTCCCATGACCCGGGTAGAAATGTGCTGGCATCCTTCGGTTGCTTCCCTTGCTAAACCAAAATCTGAGACCTTTGGGTTGAAGTCATCTTCTAATAGAACATTACTAGCCTTAAAATCTCGGTGAATCACTCGAGGGTTAGAATCTTCATGAAGATAAGCCAATCCTCTAGCTGCTCCAAGGGCAATCTTCAGCCGCGCATCCCAAGTAAGAGGTCCTTTCTTTTTGTCAATGCCTAAACCACCAATAGAAAGATTTCTATAAATGAAACTTGGATTAAAGGTCAATCCATAGTCAAAGATCATATAAAAACACTTGATAGCATTGCAAAGTTAGGTGATCTCGACAACATGGCTCAGAATTAATAGTACCTTTTTGTTTCTTTTCATTTAGTTTTTTCAGGACAATAATTAATAAGTTAATGGATAGCTTTCTTAACGTAATTAAAAAAAACTAAATTGAACAAGCAATCAGTCCAACTGAAAAAACAGATTAAAAAATGGACAAAGTTCATAAGGAAATTATACCATGCAAGTGCGATTCCACACTTCCATTTGGAACAAGTTCATATACCAAGCAGCGTATGCGTCCTTCAATACATATACCAACAAGTTTGACAAGATTGCGGTGGTGCAATCGGCTTAGCATCTCCACTTCAGCGATAAATTCACGGTCTCCATTCTGATTATCTCTTGTAAGTAACTTAACAGCTACCTCACTTCCATCTTCCATAACACCACGGTAAACACGTCCAAATCCTCCTTCACCAAGAATCCTCTTTGAACTGAACTTGTCTGTCGCCTTCTCAAGCTCGACAAGGGTAAATGTTTTAACTGAGAGAGCACAAGTAGCCATAGTGGAAATCAGAGACATTGATGTGGAGCTTGCTATACTGCTTGATAAGATAGAACCAATGCCTGCATTAACATGAAGATCAGATTATCATATACTCCAACTTCATAGGAATCAGAAGAGTCCCTAGACAACAAGGAAATATAACTGGCATAGGTCCTTGATTAAATTTAACCATCATATATAATAAAATACAGTAAAACCCTGAGGTCTTGTAAACTGTGCCTCATTAAGATCATTTGTGCAAAGCAAAGTAAAGGATGGAAGACAAACAACTTCTATGTTCATTTTTGCAGATAAAATAAACCAAAATAAAGCATCGGCAGACACCCAAACTTCTGAGCTATTGCTCACGGCTTAAAGAGCGTTTAACCATTACAATTCAATTGTTGCAGTAACTGAAAATACGTAGAGATATATCAGCTGAGGGTTATTTGTGTGTGCCTAAATAGCAACAGTGGAAAACCAGTTACCAGCATCACATTACATTCCAATTCCACGTAACAGACTCTAAATTTCAAACATAAAGCTCACTTGCAAACCTACCAGATCTTTTGTTTATAGAGGAAGGAAACACCGGACCAACAGCATTGGATGGTCTTCCGACCTTTCTCCATTTTAGAAGGACAGAGATTGCTCCAGCTAAAACCAATAAGAGTACAAAAGCAGATAAAACAATAATGGCAATGATCCTGATGTTCATCTTTTGGTTCTTGTTAACAAAATTAGCTGTGATTGGGAGATCTCCAGCACTTCCACTTGGACCACTCCCAAAAGAATTACCATATGGTGGTGAAGCAGGAATTCCTGATAAATGTTCTTCAGATCATAAATTTGACATAACAAAAAAATTGCATGACATTAAGCTATTTAAAAAAAAAAAAAATAGAGAGGTAACTACCTGGATAACTGATGGATACCACCTCATATGTTCCAAAAAGAGTTGAATTTAGATACACTCTTTTATGCAAAAGCCGGTCATATGTAAGTATTGCAGTTGTATTATCAAACTTCTCTCCAAGTGGAACCAAGTTAATCTCCACCAACGTTCTCTCCTGATTTTGAGTATCAGCAGTCGCACCCATTATTTTTACTTGACTTTGTTGCAAATATATTCCTGCAGCAACCTCAATCTCTAGCTCATTCATCACAGGGAAAACAGCATAAGGAGCTATGGTTAGAAGAAGTTTGACTTTCATAGGGAACACACAGCCACAAGGTGAACCAAATGGGGTTGCAGTAAGTGGCTCCACACAAATTTGATCGCAACCTGACAAAGTTTTATAATCAAAACCACAAAACAAGCAAAATAGGTTCTTAAGGTATTTTAAAACAAAGTAAAAAATACAAGCTCGTAATACAATGTGATTTGGTAGACGCATTCTCTGACTCATTGATTATTTAAACAGGCTCCCATATGTGAAACAACACATTCAACCCTACCATCATCCCCAAGACTAACAATACGTTTTGTAGGGCCCTCAATTAAGGTTAAAGTCTGAAGAATATTATTTTTTTTGGCCAAGAAGGAAAACAAGCATCAGCAGGCCATCTCCTCTAGACATGGTTTAAGGCCAATAGCAAATTACCTTGCTCTGAAGGTGATGGAGCATCTGCTCGAGGTTTAACATGGCGACGACGATGGTGACCACCATAATGATGTCTGGGTACCACATGGCTACTGGGGCTAGCAACAGGAGCTGCAATGCAATAGACATCAGCCATATGGCAGCATTAATGCAGTAGCAAGGTGTTGGCAATAGATTGCAATAAGTACCTTGATGGATAGGAGAAGGTACAGGTGCAGTGGCTGGTCTGAAAGAAGGATTAACATTAACATGTTCCTGGACTGATCTTGGTCGAGAAAATAACACATGCATTGAAATCAACCTAGCTGCTAGGAGTGGAGCAACCTTATTGGTAATATATGTGAAAAGCAATAATGCACAGTAATAAAAAGATGGTAGAAAGCCTTTACAAGTCATCCGATAACCTATCCCAAAATATAGCAAGACCTTGTACTCTTTTGTCTTCTGTAAATCATGAATTTAGCATATAGGGTGGACCGAGAGACCTCTTAATAACATCAACTTAAGAAGAATAGGAATTAGGAAAAAAAGAAATACTTCCGGTTAAGCTCTCTAAAGATCAGATTCACTGAGAGGAGAGAATCAGGTAGCAAAAATGCGCAAGAAGAGCATATCTTAGAAGTGATAACTAGCACAGACTTCATGAATAGACAGGTAGGAGTTCCTCTTCTATACAGAATATGCAAAGATCCTTACAAGATAATTTTTTTAACTAAAACAATTAGTGGGCAGAACATATACTAGTGAAAAATGACAACAATTTTTGAGCAGGACATGTGAATCGCTCAACTAGAAGTAGACACCAAATGCCTCTTTGAATATTTTCAGTCATTTGTTGTACTTGCAAAATAAGTAATGTTTATGAAGACACAAGGCTCAAAGCAAGTTCAAGTGGAATAAGGCAAAGCAGGTAAGGCTCTTCAGGAGTTCAGATAGCAATAACTTAGGCCACAGGAAAACATATATTACTCTAAAATTCTTTTTCTTCAAAGATCTTTAGTAAGCATTCTTCATGAGTACTCTACTACATCAAGCTCCACCGATTTGGATATAAATAATAAGTTCTTTCAAGTCTAGACAAGAGGGAAAATCAAAAGAATTTCATTCAACCGCATTAACATTTAAAAATAAATAACTCATTACCACGGTCAACTATTGTTTCCACTGCAGACAACTGGTGCACTGGCTGTAAAGGATACAAGAATATTTGCAGCCCTGAAAATAAAAGTAACACAAAATGGCACTGATGTTAATCGTCCTTCTTGAACCATAGTTATTGTAATCACTAAATTGATACATGTCCATGCCAGCATTTGAATTAAGATTATAGGCACCGGATCATATGAATCAGTTTTGAAGACAATCAGTACCATACCAGCATTGTACCATACAAACCAATTGTACTGGTCTGTACCAGTCCGTACCAATTGGTACAAGATTTTATTTTATTTTTTATTATTTAAAAAGTCATTTTACTTATTTGATTCTTTTAACCATTTACTAAGTTTTTTCTCTCATGATTATTTTATCTTTCATAATTTCATTCAAAAATCGAATGTGTTCATTAAATTAGGCTATTGAACTTGATTAATAATAATTTACTATTTTTTCTAATACTTTTATATTTATTTTGTTTATTTGATATTTATAATTTTGATATTTTAGATTTATATAGATATATAGAGGCATGCAAAGTGCAATGAAGATATATAATATTTTCATGTGTATATAATAGATATTTTATTAGGGACCTTGAAAATTGATTTTATATATATATATATATATTTAAGATATCGATGAACCCGAATTGGTATATTGCATCACATGGTATTGATATGTACCAATACTGAAACAAAAATGATACTCCCACCTATAAGACGCCTTTTTTTTTCTTTTGAATATGCTACAAACATTCTTTAATTAGATATTTAACGGTCATAGTTCCGTTTAAGTTGCACCATGGCTGAAATAAAAGTCATACTTACATATGATTGAAACATGGTATCAGCTCACTCGACCACGAATTTTTCAGTAACCCAGCAGAAAACTAACAGGGAACCGATCCTCAACCGCTGAAATACTAATCAATTATATGGCATCTTTTTTTCTTTTCCAAATTCCAGGTTTTCAAAATACTATATGGAATCAGGAGACATGCGACTAAAAAAATTACCCAAAAAGCAAAGCATTTTTCATTTTTCATTTTTCCATTTTTGGTTTCGGCGAAGGCCAGAGAGTAAGCTACAGGAAGAACTTTATAGTGGAAAAAATGAGTAGTCATAGGAAAGCCAATCAGCATGAAGCAAAGTCTACTTACCTTAAGCATGTTGAATTTTTTCTTTATTTTCCAAATAAAATTAAAACTTAACTCGAACTGGATTTTGTTCCACATTCTTCCCGTTTCCACTAATTTCTCAGTAACCAAACAGATGTCAAATAAATTAATAATTAAAGAGCAAGTATCCAGAAAGAGTGATACCTAAACAAGAAGAAGAGAGAAAGCTGAGTAAGTAAACAAGAAGCAAATGTAGCTGAGTCAAAGCAGGCATCTTCTCTCGCCGAACCAGAGTCCACAACAACCATTGTCAGAAACAGAGACCAACTCGAACCAGGCGAGCCTCGTCGGAGAACCGCTGGAGAGTCCTAAGATTCAGTTGGACCATTCTCCACCGGTCAAACTCTCCGTCGCATTCTCCGACCGAAACCACACACCTCATAACCAAAACAAAACTGAAGCCATACTGCTCCGCCGGCAAGCATAAAAAAATTAAAATAAATCGAAGAAATAAAACCCTACGAAAGAGAAGATTAAGACAATGCGGCTCCCCGCGATTGTAGATCCATGAAATGCGGGAAAGATCTACCTCAACAATGCAAAGAAAAGCGTTTTTTTCTTTTCTTTTCTTTTCTTTTCTTTTTTGCAGAGAAAAAGGTGAAAGAGGGATCTAAAACAGAGATCTTTGCAATGAGAGTAGGAATTGAGAGAGTGAAGAAAGCACTCACTGTCCGAGAAATTGAGAGAGTGGGGGAGGGTGAGAGGTGCTTTTATTGCTGGAGTGTTGGCTACTGCAAAAGCAAGTGACGCTTCTTGTAATTTTTAAAACAAAAAAAAAGTATTTGTTAACAGTGAATTTACTAGATTATAAAATTAGTTCATACTATAATAATACATTTATTATTATTATTATTATTATTATTTTATTAAAAAAATGTATCCTAAGCAAAGTATTGATGATTGTTTTCTGCTACGCGCTTTATGTTAAGCTCCTCGTCTTAACACACCGACGAAAACGACAAACCTTTGAGCCGTTGGTTGCCGTCACTTGGGAAACTGTTCTTCTGTTTTGGAAACTCCAAAAAATTAATTTTCTTTTAAATAAAATCATTCCACGTCACTAATTTTCTTTTGCTTTGAAGTACACCACATTGTCAAATGTTCGGGGGGTTTAGTCGTATCGTAAAATTTATATCTATATTATATGTAATTATATTAGTGATATGAGTTAGTCAAAATTAATTTAATTAATAAAATTATTTAAAAATTAAAATTAAAATTAAAGAAGATAATAAAGCGACATTAAAGATATTTGATCATCTAATTTATTTTTATACTCATATTTTTAAAATTAAAAAATTATCAATCTTAAAAAAAATTATTTATTTATTTATTTTTAAAAATACCTATAAGGTGGGGGTGTCAAAAGTATTTCTGGTTTAAATTACTTATCTAGGTTTAAAAACTCAATTAATATTATAAAAAATTATGTGTATTTAAAAAAATCAACTTATTTTTTAAAAAATTACCCACTTTATTCATTTTTACTCATATTTTTTATTTAAAATTCACTTAAAAAATTAAATATAATGGAATTATTGATTAATTCTTTTAATTTTAAAATTAAAAAACTACCTATTAAAATACAACTTACATTTTAAAAAAATATAATATAAAAAAAAAAACAAAATTTCAGCCGGTGTTGATAAATTAACCAACAGGAGATAAAAAGAGACGTTTGACCAAATTCCGTTCACGCAAGAGAACGGCGAAACTCATGCCAACGACGTCGTTTTTATCAATAAAAACCGTCAACCCTTTGACATATCCAAAAAAACCGTACTTATCTTCAATACTAATCCGATTTCACCAGTTGTTCATTCTTTTTTTTTTTTTTTTTGTTCACAAAAGCTTCGATCCGTACGTCATCAGTTCGTCAGACGCACTGCTGCTACTAGAACCCCCTTGAAAGAGAAAAAACAAAAAAGAACTCTTCTTGCCCGACGTTATCCTTCACCACTTTCTTTTTTGTTTTCTCTTTCTCCACACTGTTTATAGGTTTCGTCACTGCCGGGCCTCTTCCCTCTTTGTGCGTACAACGTTAACTCTTTTCTTCTTCTTTTTTTTTAATATTTGAACTCTAATGTTAGCCTTTTCCTTTTAATTTTTTTTATTGCTTCCATTTTATGCGTTCTTTAATCTTTTAGTCTTGTTATGTTGTAAGTTTTTTTGGGTTTTGGGTGGTGAGTTCAATTAGCAGTTTTTAAGGTTCTTTATTTAACTGAATGAATTTTTCAGGTTTTTTTACTCTAATTTGGTTGTTTTTTTCATTTGTGTGATTAACTTTATTGGTAAGATTTGTGAAAATGAAATTTGGGTTCTTTGTCTTTTGTTTATGGAAGCATTTTCTTTTCTGAAGTTCCACTCATAGTCTTCTAAAAGTATTTGCTTCTTTGCTTATTAATTTAGTTTTCATTTCTTTTTTCCTAAAAAGATTGGGTATGTTTAGTACTGAAGTGTATTCCTCTATGCTTGGCATTGATTTGGGATTTGGATTAGTGTTATATAGTTTCCTCAATTTGGTTTATAATTCTTTATGCCTGATTGCTTGTTACAATGATCATGTCACTTGTTGATGTTTTTCTGGGGATTTGAGACTTTTGTGAATGATTTTCCGTCTAATTGGATTACATATTATATAGGGAACTGATGGCAAGTGGAAGAAATGGGCATCTTTGATTTTAGAAGACAAGAGGGTTCAGTGAAACGGTTTAAGATTTCCCTAAACACTACATCAATGGAGAATTCTCCTACCACGTTAGGCTCCAAAGGTTTAATAAAGAAGCATGAATTTGTAAGAGTTATAATTCAATGCTTATACTCGTTTGGATACAAAATGTCTGCTTCTTGTTTGGAATCAGAGTCCGGTATTAGGTACAAATCTGTAGATTTTGATTTGTTGGAGTCGCAAATCCTTACTGGAGATTGGGATAATTGTATTGACACCGTGAACAAACTTAAGGATTTGAAGGATGATATACGTTCTTCAGTTTTGTTTCTTGTGTTTGAGCAGTGTTTTTTGGAGTATTTGAATCGAGGCAAAGATTCTTTGGCTTTGTCAGTTTTGCAAAGGCAGGTTCCCACCTTACGCATGAGCAAGGAAATGGTTCACAAATTGGCGTGTAATATACTTTCATTGAAAGAGATGGAGTTGGGTAAGCTATATGAAGACTTTATTTGTGAACTGCGGAAAAGGTTAGCGATGAAGATAGGGAAACAGCTTCCACCGTCAGTTGTGCTGCCTGAGAGAAGGTTAGAACATCTGGTTGAAACTAGTGTGACAGCCCAAATTGATTCATGTATGCGTCATAATTCACAGGAGGTCTCGCTCTATGAGGATCACTGCTGTGGCAGAGATCAGATACCTACAGAAACAGTTCAGGTGTGCTTCTTGTTGCTGGCAATACTATTATTCCTACAATAAATCATCAGTTCATTTACTGTTTCGAGAAATGAAGCAAAAGAGTATACAAAGTTATGAACACAACATTTCAGTTTGAATATTTGATATGGTATTTTCTATATTTTATCTTGTATTCTTGAACACCAAGCATTGGCTTGTTCATGACATTTAGCGTGTTTATTTTTGTTAACTGTCTATCTACGTGTCTGATAATGGTTCAACAATAAACTTCTTACTTGGTGGAACAAATGCTAGGGGTCAAGATCCTAAATGGTAATAATAAAATGAAGCGCCTTCGAATGATGTAAGGCTTATTGCGGGGGAAAAAGTTTGTCAAGATTGTTGTTTATATCCAAATAAGAAATTTAAAGTTTTAATGGTATAACAGAGCGACAGAGAGAAACCAAATAGAGCATAATTTTGCAATATGAATCAAATAGCTGACTTGTATAGAGGAAATGCTTAGTTTGACATGTTGTTGACCTATTGTCATTATTGTTCTTGTTGTATACCAGAGAAACCAAAATAACTTTGTTCTTATCATGTTGCAAAACTCGCTTACACCTTCAAGGAGCAGGCACTGCTTTATGTTTCTATATCCTGGCAGTTCATGTATAATCTTACTATATTATGAGTACACCTTCCTGTTAATTCATATTATTATGTTACTGCGAACATGAAGGGAATCAAAGCACTATGATTCTATGGTTTTAGAATTTCAAATTATGGTTGCTGGTGGCAGAGCAAGAAAACCAATGAGCTGCGCAACGCTATGAAATTAGAAAGTCGAATCAACCTTTAATAAAAGCTTAAAGAAATTACATTCTGTTGTTTTATTGACAATAATGACTACAGTGTGGTGCCTTTCACTAAAATATCTTCCAAATTCTCATTTTAAAACCTGAGATATAGCCTATACACCCTCCTTTTGATTGGGAATGCAATGTTGTTTATGATCTTTCTTGAATATGATTTTTTTTGTTTTTTTTTTAGTTTCGTCTTTCAACTGCCTGATTATGGCTTGTTATCGTGAATGTTTGAGATGTATCGTAGCCCCTTTTGTTTCCTATGACTGCAGATTTTGACTGACCATAGCAATGAAGTTTGGTTCGTACAATTTTCCAATAATGGAGAGTACTTAGCCTCTTCATCAAGTGACTGTACAGCTATTATATGGAAGGTACAACTTCTTTCTTTTTGCTTATGCATATGGATAGATACTTGCACGCTTTCTAATATATGCGCATGCATGTGTCTCTGCTGCTTTCTCTAGAAGATTTGGGTTGTAATATGTTGCATTGAAATATGATAAATTAGAATAGTATGATAAGAGTTACATATAGTGGCTCAATTAGTGTGCATCTAACTCTTAATGCCTCCCTTATCCTCTTATTATTATTATTATTTTTTGCTTGGGAGGTGGTTGCAAATGAAGTCTAGTGGAAGTAAACAAGAAATGACCATTTGCATATTCGTGTGTATGGCATTAATTCCCAAATGTCTTGTGCCCAAACTTGAAATAAATGAAATGAAATCTGTTAGTTTGATATTGTTCATGTTCTCTTTCTCATAATATGTTCTGTCTTGTTTTCAGTTGTTTAAAATTGAGTCAATTTGTTTTGTTGGATTTTTCCCCCTCAATGGTGAACTTCCCTCTTCTAAGAAATGTGACTTTTAAGTGGCTATTAATGCTGAACATGGGTGCCTGGACTTGATGTTCTATACCAGCCGTTAGTCCCATCTTCTTAAGTTTAAGCATAGCAGCCAGGCTAAAAGTATAGCATGCTTTTCAGTTCTTCTAAATGGGCCAAAAGGATTCTTTTATATGGGCCAAAAGGACCTTGTTTTTTTTGTTGAACACATAATATCATCAATATCATAATGATCTCGAAGATCTACATATATGTTAATATGTTATATTAAATTTTACATGTACCTTAATTTTTGGTCTTGTTCTCCGAGTTTCTTTTTCAAAGCATTTGACTTGATTCTTTTTTCTCCCTAAATTTCTTAGGTTATGGATAATGATAAGCTGACGGTGAAACACATGCTTAGAAGCCATCAGAAACCTGTATCCTTTGTGGCTTGGAGCCCTGACGACACAAAGTTACTCACATGTGGAAACTTGGAAGTTCTCAAGCTTTGGGATGTAGAAACAGGTACTTGCAAGCGTACATTTGGGGATCATGGCTTCACTGTCAGCTCATGTGCTTGGTTTCCCGACTCAAAGCGAATTGTTTGTGGCAGTTCCGAACCTGAAAAGGGCATCTGCATGTGGGACTGTGATGGAAATGAGATGAAAGCATGGAGAGGCATGAGGATGCCCAAGGTTTTGGATCTTGCTGTTACATCAGATGGGGAAAACCTTATCAGCATATTCACTGACAATAAAATCCGGATATTAAATTTGAGGACAAATACTGATCGAGAAATCTTAGAGAAGCATTCTATCACATCTCTTTCAGTTTCCATAGACAGTAAGTTCTTTATCGTCAACCTAAATAGCCAAGAGATAAATTTACGGGATGTTGCTGGAAAATGGGAAAAGCCTTTAAAGTACGCAGGACACAAGCAAAGCCAGTATGTCATACGGTCTTGCTTTGGTGGGTTAAATAGCATGTTTATTGCCAGTGGCAGTGAGAATTCCCAGGTATGCTTATACGGCCTAGATAAACATCATAGTTCATGTTTACGTAGTCGTAAATTTATTGTTGTTGTGCCTTTTCTCTAACAACTGTCATTCATTAATCTTTTCTGGCATGCTGGGCAGCCATTTGGTAACCAGGTAAGTCCAATCGCATATCCTCTCGACTTCTTCGTCTTACAATAATATACTGTATGGACTCAGCATCTGTCATTTGTGAGTGGATTGGTACTGGGATATGCTAAATGTGGTGTCGACCACCCCATTAGCACTTAGCGTAGATCAGTGTGTTTTCTGTACATAATTGGTCTAGACTCTGGATCTCATTCTTCGGAGGATGAGGTCAACTGCAGAGGATGAATCCTCCTTGTATACATACTGATTTTACCAATTGCAGAGGGCCATTTTTTTTATGGGTTTCATCCAAAAGTGTCGATTTGTTGTTTCTATCACATGCATATGCACATAAATCTTGATGCACTTTGTTCGTTCATTCCTTATACAATTGTGGGTGTAAGTGCTTTAAATCTTTACATTATGCAATCTTGGCAGGTATATATCTGGAATCGACGAAGTTCTACACCGATTGAGGTATTATCCGGCCATTCAATGACTGTGAACAGTGTCAGCTGGAACCCTAAAAGGCCTCTGATGTTGGCATCGGCAAGCGATGATCATACAATCCGTATATGGGGACCAAGCCAAAGCAAATGAGATCCAACCATTAAAAGACTTTCACTTGAAACAAGTAACAGGAAAAAAAAAATAGCCTTGTCTATACGTTAGCAGCTTCACTTTCATTTGTTATTCCGTAGCATAAATTTGCATCAAAATTTGTTAGCTTGGTGCCTTTCCTGTTCTTTGCCCCCACCCAAATTTTGCCTGTACAATCTTCTTCTTCTTCTTCTTTTCTGTAAATATTTAGCCTATTTGTTTTTCTAACCTTCCTTTTGTCTGTCATTTTTCTTCTATAATTTAACGCAGTCACAGTTGACTGTTTCAGTATTTAATGGCATTCACCCCTAGACTATACCAATATGATGATCAATCAGTAAAGAGAATTTTTTCTTTTTCGAGCTAATAAAAATGTTATGGCAGTAAATTGTATGTCTACAATTTTTAAATTATTAGTTTACCATATATTGTATATCTATAATTTTTAAAATATTAGTTTATCGTTTGAATATTATTCTTTGAATTTAAATCCAAATGAGATGATAATATTTGTAGCATAAGGGTTTGCGTATCATTTTTCAAATTTCTACACGATAATAAAATTTTTGTATTTTATAAATATGGTAATGTATATTGGATTCAGACATTTGATAATATTTATATAAGTGGATTTAGACCTCTGACACTATTTGAGTCAAAAACAAAAATTAAAAGGATTCAAATATTGATATTTAAAGATTACTTGTTGGATTTGTTTCAAATACGTTATAGATAGTAAATATAATATTAAAATATAAAAATTATTTAAATTCGTAAAAATCTAACAAGATAATATGGATACTTGATTTTTTTACTATATTCTCGAAACCTATATATATATATATATATATTTATATTATAGTGAAAGTTATGAGAATGAAAAGTACATTAAAAAATTACAAAATTAATAATGTATATATGAAGTATAGTATAATTTGTTATAGTTCACAATATTTTATTTATCATGGAATATTAAATAATTTTCTTTTTTATTTTGCAGAATTTCTTTTGCAGCCATTTTAAAAACTGAATAATTTTCTTTTCAAAGGGGTACCATTTTAAAAAGGACAAATGCATGGTAAATATGGTAGTTTCTTTTAAAGGGATTTTTGTCCAAACTTAATAAGATCTATGTTCAAATATCACTTCATTTTTTATTATTAGTATTCAAAGTTCAAATAAAAAGAAAAAAACTTTTATTCCTTTAAAAATACTAATATTAGAGTTTTATACATTTATCGTGTGATTGAAAAAAGTATTTTGGAAAAAACAAAGTTGTGCCTTTAGAAAATTAAATGCTAACAAAAGATATATATATATATATATATATATTTTGAGATAGTAGCTTTATAGAAAAGTTTATAGATTTTTTGAAACTAAATAGTTTTTTTTAAATAATTATTACATAAAATACTTAAAGATATAATTATCCTATTTTTGATTTCTTGATTTTGTTTGATCGTTTTATATTTTTTATTAATTGAGTTGATGTCATTCTGATTCATGATGTGTTAAAAACTTTATAAACAGTATAGGTACTAAAATTTTCAATTAAGTTTAACCTCATGTATGATTTTTTTTTTTTTTTGTTTGCCAACAACATAAATGACTAAGCTAAAATATTTTTTAAAAAATATTGAACTATTTCATATTTTAAACAATCTTTTTATATTTTATTGTAACAAGATAAGTTTTATCTTTTGATTTGTATGTAAATAACTACTCATTTTAAATGAAACATTGATTTACGGTAAGGGTTTATTTAAGTATAAATTAAAAATTAAAAATTTATTTAAATAGTTATTAAAAATTAAATACTTACTCAAATGTAAATTAAAAGTTTATTTTTTTATTATTTTAGTCAATAGTTTAATAAGTGGTATTCATAGTATAAACTAACTCAAAATTAATCAAAACCTTACGATAAAAATCCTAGAAGAAAAGAAAAGGTGAATAATAATAATAATAATAATAATAATAAT
>JBBYHK010000022.1:15122077-15144056 GCA_038382065.1 Adansonia grandidieri | reverse complement strand
CTGCTGTAGATATATATATATATATATATATATATATATATATATAGAAGAAATTTGGAGAGACCATATTCATGGTTCGTCATTAGGCTTTTCCAATTTACCCAAATTGCATGAAATCTGAAAAGCAATGATTTGGAGTGGTCGCTATGTTCCTATATGTCCTATAAATTTTTAGCATAGTATTCAGAGCTTTATGCTTATCAACCTGGTAACTTTGTCGAGCATAATGTCTGGCTGTTGCACGGTCATGATTTCAGCTGTTATCTCCATGATACTTTAGACCTATGTGGAATCTGTTGCATCTGTCTCTAGTAAAAGGAAAGAGAAAGGAGATGTAGTGCATATAAATGCTTTTCTTCATTGACTAATGAGCTTGCAGTCTGTACATGTTATTGCTTCTTTTACATTTTGGTTTTGGCAGTGTTGTTAAGGGGTGTGCCTAAGCGCCAGACAACAAAAGCCCCTCAGGCTCCTTTAGGCGAGTCGCACTTTTTTTAGGAGATAGGTGCAAATAAATCAAACTCATTGAAGTTCTCTTTAATTTTTAATTTTTTTCATTAATTGTAACTTTACTAGTAAGAAAGGGGATGATATCATATTCTCTAGTTCTCAATATTTGACCATTCAACGACAGACATGGAGACTTAAGGAAATTATTTATGTTGACCAACAAAAGAAAACGAAAATTTTCCATGTTTTGTAAGATTAAACTAGACTACTCTTTAGAGTTTATCATCATAATTATATATATGCGTGTGTATATATATATATATATTATATATATATAGATATATTGACAAACATACATGTTGTGCCTTACTTCACTCAGCAAACTATTTTTTTTGGGCTTGACAACATCGGGTTTCGGCTTATATCATTGACAGATAAGAAATTCAATATATTTGCAAAAGTTTGACTTGTATTATTTAATTGTTTGCATTTTTAAAATGCCTGTATGTGTTGTTTCAGTGTTTACATATTTGCACTGAAGAAAATGATGAGTCAGTATTCTGAAGTGAAGATCCATTATTTTTTATTTAATTTATTTTTACATTTCTTCACTTGGCTTCCGGATCTTTAAGCATGAAGTCTTCTGCTTGTGATTTCTTCTCCCAGATGCAGCTTGCCACCTTGTTCGTAAATTTTGCTACTCATATTAAGCGAAGCGGAATGCTGTAATGAGGATTTTTTTGTCAATCTAAATGCATAACGATACTTTGGTTGTTGGTAGTTATTTCTATGATTGAACCCTATCTTTTGTATATAAATTCATTTTTTATATAGAGAATATGCTAATTAACATTTATAACTATAACGTTGTTGCCTGTTGGATTTTGAAACTGTAATTGATGCTTTACTTAAGTTGTTTTTTATTTTTTTTTTACTATTTTCTGACATTTTTAATCCTTTATTTATTTTACTATAACACTTTTTTAATAGATTCATTAAGTCGAAGAGATTTGCCAATTGAGGATTTTTCAACTGGAAAATCAAATTGGCAGGAACCTCCAGAACCCCTGAATGCAGATGAAATTGCATGTGCTGGTGCCTCACCTTCGGTGAATGAGAGGCATACGAGCTGTGAGCTTGCTACTGTTCCTGATGAAATTCCTTCTACCCTAGAGATTGCCTCATCGCCATTGGGAGAGGTGAAGATTTCTCTAAGCTACAATTCTGCTCTTGGAAGACCAACTTTCCAATTGCCTAGTGTAGATGAACTAAGAGAACTGATGGAGCACAGATGTCTCCAGTCATATAAACTTATTGACCCAAATTTTGATGTCATCACAATTCTGACCGAAATGTGTGAGTGCATCTCAGAATTGGCAACTAATTCCTCTAATCAATCGCAGGAAGGTAATCTAATGCCTGCTCTTGACGTATTGAAGAAATCTGCTGCAAGGGATGCACTTGATGCTGAGAGCAATGAGGAAAATGGTTGCTTGGTAACTAGGATGTTAAATGGATCTTTCAATATTCACAGCTCTGCAAATGGATTTGTTGACACTATGGTGGGGAAGGAATTGGTGGTTGTTCCGCAGCATCAACTTACACCTAATGAATTAAGGTGGATTCATAATGCAAGTGACATAACCAAGGGAGAAGAAAAAGTTGAAATTTCATGGGTAAATGAAATAAATAAAGATTTTCCTCCATCGTTTCAATATATATCAGAGAATCTGGTGTTTCAAAGTGCCTATGTTAGTTTCTCTCTTTCTCGAATTGGAGACGAAAGTTGTTGTCCTACATGTTTCGGGGATTGTCTCTTGTCCCAGAAGCCTTGTGCATGTGCTTGTCAAGTGGGGGGAGATTTTGCTTATACTCCAGCAGGTGTTGCCAAGGAGGACTTCTTAGAAGAGTGCATCTCTACGACTCGTGATCCTCAAAAGCAATGTCTCCTTAATTGTACAGAATGCCCCCTTGAGAGATCAAAAAAGGATGACTTTCCAGAACCTTGTAAGGGTCACTTAAAGAGAAAAGTTATCAAAGAGTGTTGGAGCAAATGTGGCTGCAGTAAGCAGTGTGGCAATCGGGTGTTGCAGAGAGGTATAAATTACAAATTGCAGGTATGGTTCTTCCTTGTCTTGTACATTTTCTAGTCCTTGATATTGTTAGGTTGCTTTTCAAATTAAGGCATTAACCTTTAAATTTGCTTTTGTAAATCCATGTCTTCCATGACTAGTTTATTCTGAACATTAGGTGTTTTTGACTCCTGATGGAAAAGGTTGGGGCCTCAGAACTCTAGAGAAGCTTCCCAAAGGAGCTTTCGTTTGTGAGTTTGTTGGCGAAATACTCACCATCTCTGAGTTGTATGCAAGGAACAGAGAGAAACATACATGTCCAATCCTGCTGGATGCATATTGGGGGTTGAAGGGAGTTTCCAAGGATGAAGAAGCCCTCTGTTTGGATGCCACATGTTATGGAAATGTTGCTAGGTTCATCAATCATAGGTAATTGTATATATTTTGTATATTAGAGTTTCTGTTCCCTTAACTCTTTCCTACTTAGTTCTTCAAAAATTTTCAATTGCTTGTGCATCTATTTCTATGTGTTGTGTGTTTTGGTGGCATTAGTAATTGATTTTGATGACATTAATGAAGGTTACGTAGGTGGTGTAAGCAGGGAGATTAGTTAATTTTTTTTTTTTGGGTACAAGCATTGGTTGAGACAGTGTTGTTAAGGCGTTGACCTAGGTGTTGTGCCTTGGCACTAGACAACAAAAATGCCTCAGACCCTTTTAGGCGAGGCATATTTGGTCAGGTGCACGCTTGGTGCATCTAGGTGCACCAAAAAAAAAATGGTCTGATTGAAGTTTTCTTTAATTCTTTTCATTAATTATACTTGTAAGAAAGTGGATAACATCAAACTCTCTACTTCTCAATATTTGAGTATTAAACTTTTGACATGAGATCATGAGGAACATGCATATCGGCCAACAAAAGAAAAAGAAAATTTTGCATGTTTTGTAAGGTAAACTGAAACACTCTTTAGAGTTTATTATCATAACTATATATCTTAATCCTATTTTATTATCATAACTGTATATCTTAAATCATATTTTATATATACACAGCACAAATACAAAAACATGCACATTACACGTTGTGCCTTCACTCAGGTGAGTGCTTATATTTTGGACCTCGTGTCTCAGGTAATATAAGTATTCTAGCACCTAGTTCACCTTATCTGAAACATTGCCTTAATTTCCATGATTAAGGTTTTTTTTTGAATTACCAGTATGTTAAGGTATATGATGGCAAACGCATTTGAAGAAATATCTGACCACCTTGAATAAGTTGAGATCCAAAATATCTGTTTTCTTTTTCTTATATTGCTAGATGCTTAGATGCAAACTTGATTGAGATTCCTATTGAAGTGGAGACACCAGATCTTCATTACTATCATGTATGAAACACTGATTTCTTTCAACTTCATTGGCCAATTTGCTTTAATTTTTCTTTTTCAATAGCAAGTCTGATTGACCATTTACTATGTGTAGCTAGCCTTCTTCACAACAAGAGAAGTTCATGCACTTGAAGAGCTGACATGGGTGAGTGATTAGTTCTAGTTATATTATTCTAAAGCTTTTAGTTGACATTTGTGCATTTCATAAAGGTTAAAACGGAAAAGAGAATGAAAGTAAGGATCTGACTGTTGATATTGCATGAGAAGAGATGGACTTAAATTTTTTTTTTCTCTTCTTATGAGATTCAATCTGTTATTCTAACCCAATCTTATTACTCCCCCTTCCATTTGGTGATAGCTTCCTTCCTTATCTGCGAGGGAGTTATTCTCTTGGGGTTTTGACCCGGGAATGTTTCTATAAGCATGTGGAATGAGTACTGAACTGTTGTTAACTTATGGTGGTTTTTAGGTTCCATAATTTAGAATGTGTCGCAAAATTCTGCTCCTTTAAATCGAAAGGAACTTCACAGTTATGTTTTTTTCCCCTTTTTTCAGCAAAAGTATCCATTGCCTGATAGTCAGGCACACCATAGATATAGTCTTAAGGCTGCCTCACACTTATTGTATTTTAAAGCCTTTAACAAATACACCGGGTTAAACATGTTCAAGTATCACTTCTCATTTAGCCTTGCCTTATTTGGCAATCTTACCTAGCATCATTTTATGATCTGAAAATCGTGCAATGCTTTATTGCAATATAGAAGGAAGGTTTGTTTCCTTTCTCACCAAAACTACTTTCAGCTATTCTGGGATCACGCATGATAACATTAATAGTATCTTTTTGCTGCATTTTATAAATTAATTTATGATACATACGCCCTTTGATTGTTTTCTGTAACATAGTAAGCTTAATTATGCTGGCTCTAACGCATTTAATACGGCATATGCATGGATTAGAATCCTCATACATTGATCGATGCTATTTTTATTTGGATATGGGAGCAATTATATTTAATCATGTGGTTTGTGAAGAAAAAAGGGTATCATTTCATGTATTATCATATTATTTTGTTTGTCCTATTAAGAGGCTATACGTTCGGCGTGCAGGATTATGGTATTGACTTTGACGATCTTGATCATCCTGTCAAGGCATTCCAGTGCAGATGTGGCAGTAAGTTTTGCAGGAACATGAAACGTTCAACTAGTAAGTAATTGTCACGCAGAATCTGTAGATGATTTAAATATTTTAACCCTTTGAAACTACAACAACAATAGCCGTACAAAAAATTTTGAAACTTCTTTTAACTGCTTAACTCTCCTCCTGGAATATGATTCAATGAAAAGCTTTGATGCTAAAAATCATGGTCTTTTCACTCTTCTAAGAATTAAAGATGCTTTTTACCGGATAATGCTTTTGTGAGGGGGTAATTATAATTGTCTCTGCAAGAGGAAGTTGTGTAGCTGAAATGTTAACAACGTTATTAACTAGCAATGAAATCTGCAACCTGCAGAAGGGCACGTTCATGGGTTTAGCCGTTTGGTATTACTAAAAAAGTTAAGAGCAATTATTGATATGGCAACGAGCCTTTTTCAAACTTGTTATTATCTGATAGAAATTGATCTTTTGTCTTGGTTGTTCCTGTAACTACCACTGGTACTAACGATCTTCTTTTTATGGTGCAGGGTCTAAGTCTGCAATAATCACGAGATGAACTGATTCTTGGTCATGGAAATATTATTTTGCCACTTTTAGTTTTCAACGTTTTTGCTCTTTCATTTCCTTGACGAAACATAGCTTTTTAAGGGAAGTTCAAAGCAGTTGTTAACTTATGGGATGCTTTTGCACGACTGACGGGTCTGAAAGCTTTTTTGTAATTGGACTTGCTGCAAAAGTGAAAGCTAGTTATCCTTGATTAAAATCTGTAGGTCAACCCTTCAGCTTGTTCGCTAACAAATTCGTTGGCGTACCGGTTTTACCCCCGTTGCAGGTGTGAAACATAGCTGCCTTCCTTTACTTGACGATACAAGACATCGTAAACCAGGTAAAGGATACATTCACTTTTAGGGCTAGGCAACAACAGTAAGGGTTGAATACAGGGAAGCAACATGTCTGCACAATGTCGTGTTCAAACTCACTAGACTTTTATCCAAGATTTTCTATTTGCAAGCACTAAACTGCAAATGACTCCATCCTGATCAGATTGAAGCAACATTAAAATTTGAATTTCAGATATATGGATGTCACTATTTAAAAATAGCTACATGAATTAATTATATTAAGTCTTGGGTTCCAACTTATTATTTAAGTTTCAAAATGCAACCTTGTAAGAAAAGAAACAAAATCAATAGTGATATATTTCACATAATTTCTTATTGGATGAATATATTCTTACGGTTAACATTATATAACGACGCTTATACAACTGTACATGTGTTAGGATCCCATTTAGGAAACATACTGTGCGCATTTACCTGCCGGAGACAGCGACTCCCTGTTGTGAGGTCTCGAAAGGAATTCATGCTCACAGTCGGAGGGCATAACAGGTCGAATGCTGCCAGGATTTAATGGAAAAAGTATCTGGTAATAACCGTCCATAATGGCCGGAAAATTGCAAGTGGCTGCAACCTTTGGAATCTGATTTGAAATAAAACATTACGATTTTTACATGCTGCAGGTTTTAAGTCACAAAAATTTTAACAGAAACAGGAAACGTAATCAAGGCTATTCTTCACTTGAATCACTCCTAAAACCAGACTAGCCTGAGTAATGAATTATGTTACGTGGACTTAGACTGAGTGTTAAATATGGGTATATATTAAACATAAATTTGTTTAATATTTCTTAATTTTTTTTACTTTAAAAAGTTCTTGGAAGGTTATATTTACATATCCATATTTGGATATGTTTCAGACAAGGGTGTCAAAGCAACAAAGGTAAAGAATATACAACTACTGCATTCGAAAGGTGATACAAGATGCTCTATTACAAGCTTTACCAACTAATTCATTGCCCAAATATGCAGAAGGGCAAGTACAGAGTTAGCAAGGCCTTCAGGCAAAATTAAGCTGCCAGGCAACCTAAAGTCACCTAATTCTTTTACATTGGCAGGCTACTTGGCTTATTTTAAGTAGGTAATGTGTAGTGAGATTTGGGTGGAGATCCTATAATTAAGCTTTAATCGTCTTGCAGCCAAAAACAGCAATAGACAGAGAGAGCAATCAACCAAAAACTTCTCCCAATTGCCTTATCAAAATCTAACCACTCCTAGGTAAATGCAAAAGTTACATAATGCAGTCTTGAAGGTGAGTGTCAGATACGACTATGTATCCAATATGGGTATGAACATTGTTTTTAATGGTTTTTCATATATTTGAAAAATCATATTCTAAACCCTTGTCTTAATATATGTCGAAGAGTTTAGGTGACGTAGCATAATTGTTGTAAAAACTTCTAGACTTGAGAGTTGAGATATAAGGTTAGTGTTCCTAAATTCCAATCTACAGCAATTATCTAAACAAATTATAACAAACACTTGAGTTAACAACCGGTACCTGATAAATGTCGCGCATGTAACCATGAAGATTAGAAAACTCGAGCAGCTTTTTCTTGGTGCATTTGAACAAAACATTGTAGACAAGATCAAACCTAATCAATGTAGTAAACAGACAAATATCGGCAAGAGTCAGTCTGTCTCCACACAAGAACCTTGAACCACCCAAGTGATCATCGATCTTATCCAATGTATTAAACAAACCATTCACTGCAATATCATATGCTTCTTGACTTTGAGCAAATCCACATCTACAATGTATTAAAGATCATCTCAATTGCACCATTAAAAAATTGCTACTATCAATAACATACTGAGGTAATTTTTTTAAAAAAAATTGGAGGCTCTTCTTTTCTACCTATGTTAGTTGGACTAGGATATTAGCATTGTTTGATACAAATATATTTAATTTTTTCAAAGTTGTACTATGTATTTGAAAGCTCATATATGTCGAAGCAACATAGTTTTCAACTAAGTAACCATTAAAGTTTAGAAGTAAGTTTCTCAACCAAAGTTTCGGTATTTACCTGTAAACCCCATTATTAACATTGGGGTAAATCAGCCGATTCCATTCTTCAATCTCCCCTTTCAGCTCCACAGGCGAGAGATCCAAACCTGGGTTCTGGGCCAATGCGTTTAGACCCGAATTGAAGAACTCAATAACATCATAACTCTCATTGCAGATTACCTCTTTCTTGTCCACATCCCAGAGCATTGGCACCGTGGCCCGCCCATTATACCCGCCTTTTCTCAGCTGATAAACCTCTTTCAGATTCCCGCACCCGTTAATCTTATCCCTGCTTGGAACAAGGATATCTTTGTCCCTACTTTTATCCCTATCGGGGATATCTTTGAATTCCCAAGAGCCGTCGAGGCCAGGAGCTGCAATGGAGACGGGGACGGCTTCTTCGAGGCCTTTGAGTGCCCGGACGAGTAGGGTCCGGTGGGCCCATGGGCAGGGTAAGCCCACGTAAAGGTGTAGTTTGGTAGTTGGGTTTTGGCGGGAGAGGCGGAACTTTGAGGGAGGCCTGGTGTAACCGCCGGAGGGGTCGGAGGGAGCCAGTTGGGACATCATGAGCTGCCACGAGGAAGTCCATGCTGTACGGACGGTGGAGATTAGGAGCCCCGGAGGGAGGGAGGGACCCCAGAGGAGCTTGGAGATGTTGTTGATTAGATTGAAACCATTGCCGCCGCCGCCTCCGCCGCCACTGCTGCTGCTGTCGTCGTTAAGGGACATTGTAGGGCAGACGTGGCATGCCAATTTGAAGGAAGTTTTGGGAGGCGCGTGCAACGGGAGGTGAGAACTGGGGAGTAAAATGCATTGCATTGTTCTGTCTTTTATGCTTTGCAAACTGATTATCTCTGTTTTTCTCAAATTATATTTTAGAGAAAGAGGAAAGGATAAAATGGTAAAATCGTATCATACGCTTTGCTTTTGAATAAAACGCTGCGTTCTGGTTAAAAAAAGTCCAAAATTCTCAAGCGGCGTTGGTAATCAGAGGAGTTGATAAACGGAGGAGCAGAGCGGACCAGATCCGATCCAAGATGTCGAAGCGAGGTAAACAATTTCCCTTCATTTTCCAATCCAATTTTGGAGCTCGCTAAACAGAAACCACTGTTCGTTACATTAATTTTCTTTCTTATAATTTGCAATAGGAAGGGGAGGTAGTGCGGGGAACAAGTTCAGGATTTCCCTTGGTTACCGGTGGCGGCGACGGTGAACTGCGCGGACAACACGAGAGCCAAGAACCTGTACATCATTTCGGTGAAAGCAATCAAAGGGCGTCTCAACAGGCTTCCATCGGCTTGCATCGGCGACATGGTCATGGCCACCGTCAAGAAAGGAAAGCCCGATTTGAGGAAGAAGGTGTTGCCAGCTGTCATCGTCCGACAACGCAAGCCTTGGTGTAGAAAGGACAGCGTCTACATGTACTTCGAAGGTCCAAACAATTCATTTCTTTTACTGCTCTCATATTTGATTTGTCTTTTTTGCGTTTTTCGATAATGGGGTAGCTGATTTTGATTGTTGGTTACTCTTAATGGGACGCATAAAACAATGATAACTTGCTAGTTTTAAACAGCATGATGCTGTTGTTCATATTTTTCATTGTGTTACTAGCATTGATTTATCTTTGTTTCTACACGTAATTTGGGGTTATTTATCTGTTATCAGATAATGCCGGTGTCATTGTCAATCCTAAGGGGGAAATGAAAGGTAAACCATCTCACTCATCTTCTTCATTCTATGCTGTTATATCCAATTAGGATAATAGTGCTTGTTTGAATTGTGGGGTTAAATGCTAAAGTTAAGCTGTTTATGTTGTTTTGAGCTTTGTTCAAATGAAAGGTTTTTTTTTTGCATGGGTTCTCTCTGGTTCACTGGTTCGTGTAATATCAGCAGATGTGAAATGAAGTTAACATGCCCAGTGTATCTAAATTCTGAGAAGATGAACGTGCCTTTGTGACCTTCAACTTAACGAATCTGATTTCTATTCATCCAAGTTAACATAGAACTTGAGAACTATCAGTTATCTTTTCTAGAAGTATGGTTTCCCAAACATAACTTGAAAAGATGATGCTTTATCTGCATTTGTGCGGCTATTAAGCCATAGGTGTAATGAAACTTGTTAGGCTGGTTCTATCAATGCCTTTATTATTGATTTGCAGTCCTCTACCAGAAAGTGACATGGTGCTAGATTTGACTTTTTGAAACTTATTTGGGATCTTTGATTTGGTGTTTTCAGGATCAGCAATCACTGGTCCCATTGGGAAGGAGTGTGCTGATCTGTGGCCGAGAATTGCAAGTGCTGCCAATGCTATTGTCTGAAACATTTCATGGTTTTGTTTGCCATTATAGTTTTGATGTTATCTTTCTATTATTTTCCTTTTAACATGTTTTGGGAGGTTTAGGGCAAGCAATATTATAACTTATTCTCATATATCTAGATCTTTAAAATTTATTTTTAATTTCTTTCATGGTATTACAATTTACAACTGTTTTTGCATGCTTACGATGTCCTTTTCAGCTTAAGTAGAACCAACAAAGCCCCTTCAACTGCAGGAATCCATTCGGGACGCCTTTAATTGCAGGTAAAAATAGATAGAAGATTGGACAATTGGAACAATTCTCGGCCAAAAGCAAAAGGCAATTTCAACAGTAGAGGCTAGCATTTACTAACAAAGAAAGGTTTAAAACACAGTGATCCACTGGTGCCAAGCCTTTAAGGCCACCTTACCATACCTCTGGCTGCTAATTATCGACTAGGTAGAAACACCTAAAGAAAAATGGATCTCCTTGTGTGAACTGCGATTAGGTTGGGTTTCTAATGATTTACTCAGGCAAATTTTAACTTTCTCATTACTTTTACATCATTTTACTTACGATATCCAGCTAGATTGTTAATAGTTACCCTTCCTAATGGTTCACCGAGGCAAGCCTGTGTTCCTGCTGATAGTTCTTGGGCAACAGCACGCATGGTGGGTCTTGACTTTGCCTCGATATTTGTGCACGCCAAGCCCATTTTGACTACAAATACAACTTCCTCTGCTACTTGCCCCATGGGAGGTGGTAGTCGTTGGTCTAGCACATCCTTCAAAAATGCTTCTGCATTTTCTGCTGACAAAGTTGATGACGATAATGAGAGGGGATTCAAGAGTTCCCCTGGATGCCTTCCCATCATAACCTCTAATGCTACAACTCCGAAGCTGTAAACATCACATTTATCCGTGAGCCGCATTGTGAGTGCCAGCTCTAAACATGCAAGTGAAAGATAAAAAAGAAAAAAACATTAGCCTTAATGTAGATATATCAAACAGTAAGTTCAAATATAGAATGGAGAAATTATATTTTTAACCTGGAGCCATGTAGCCATAAGATCCAACAACTGCCGTCCAATTGGATGAATTTGGATCCAACAATCTTGCAGTCCCAAAATCTGACAGTTTTGGCTCAAATTCTGCTTCCAGCAAAACGTTGCTCAAAGATATGTCTCGGTGTATAATAGGTGGAGAGCAATCATGATGCAAGTAAGCAATTGCATGAGCCAATCCTTGCACAAGTTTCACCCTTTTAGCCCAGCCTAACTCCACTTCCCCTTCTGCTCCATACAATACACTTTTCAAACTTCCTCTCTCCATGTACTCGTAAACCAAGTACATAAGTCCCCTTAGAGATCGGAACCCGTATAGCTTGATGACATTTCGATGCTTAACTTCTGTTAGCATACGAATTTCATTCTCAAAACATTGGCGATTGGTAGCTAGAATGTCTCTGGAGTCTGATATATTGAGTTTTTTAACTGCAACTACTTGACCCGTAGGCAATGATGCCCTGTAAACGGTGGCGGATCCTCCTTTCCCAATGCAGTGCCTTTCATTGAAACCCTCCGTCGCTTTTACAATGTCTCCGAATTTAAAATTTCTGTCTTTTTTCCATATCGACTCAGAACCTTCAAAGTTACCATCTTCAGCTTCCTCATCCGTTTGATTGCTTCGGTGAAGACATGCAAAAATTGCAGCAGCAATTGATGCTATTACGCCGAAGACAGAAAGGACTACCCCAAGAGCCACCTTCACGGTGCGCATTCTGGACTTCTTTCTGGTTGAAATTGAATTACAAGGAGATAGTCCTTGGACATTTCCGCACAAACCAGAGTTTCCAGTAAAGGCTTCGTCGGAAGCATTTTGGAATGGACCGGCAGTTGGAATTGGACCTGTCAACTCATTGTGGGAGAAATCAAATGAACTAAGACTGATCATTTGGGATAACGTTGTTGGGATTTTACCAGAGAGATTATTATGTGAAAGATTGAGATACTCCAGTGAAATAAGTCTTGCCAACTCCGGAGGGATTGTTCCTGTGTATGAATTCCTGCTGAGGTCCAAGGAATACTGCAGAACAGCTAAGCTCCCTAGCTCACGTGGAATGTCTCCAGATAAGTTGTTGTGGCTCAAGATCATGCTCAATAACTTGTCACAGTTCCCAAGCTCTTCTGGTGTTGCTCCTATCAAGCTGTTCTCTGACAAATCTAAATATTGAAGCTCCAGTAAGTTACCTATGCTCCGAGGTATCTGTCCTGACAGATGATTCCGGCTCAAATTGAGGTTGAATAACTTTTTCAAATTTCCGAGCTCAGCAGGAATGCTCCCAATCAACTCGTTTGAGCTCAAGGTTAGCACCTCCAACTGAGTCAACTTTCCAAGCTCAGCTGGTATTTCACCCGAAATTCGATTCCTGTCCGTCTGTAGATTGGTAAGGCTTTTGCAATCCCCCCATTCTGGGGAGATTTCACCAGTGAATTGATTGTCACTGAGATTAATATATTCAAGATTTGGATGAAACCTGAATGCATTCGTGATGTTACCGGTGAATCGGTTCCCATCAAGACGAACTCGGTTTAGTCCACGGCAGTTTCTGAAGCAAGCTGGCAATGATCCCGTGAAGTTGTTATCATTAACGCTAAAATATTCAAGAGCAAAGCCACTGCACAATTCAGGAGGCAATTCCCCAGAGAAGCTGTTGTTGGAAAAGCTAACATAAGCCAACCGAGGAATGTATCTCCCAAATTCCTGAGGAATTCTACCTGATAAATTATTACTATGCAATGAAAAGCCACTTAAATTAGTGAGGCGAGAAATGGTCTCTGGCAACTCCCCATACAGTTGGTTCCTGTCAAGGTTCAAAGAGGTGAGTGATGTCAAATTACCGATCTCTTGTGGGATTGTGCCTTTGAGATTATTTTCGAAAATTTGCAAGAGTTCTAGGTTTTTCAGACTCCATATTGTCAGAGGAATTGAACCTGAAAGTTGGTTCATTGCAAGGCTTAATTGTTTTAGATTTTTCAAGCTCCCTATCTCGGTGGGAATCGACCCCGATAGTTTGTTGTCAAACAAATAGAGTAAGTTGAGCTTTGTCAATAACCCAATTTCAGGAGGAATCCTTCCAGTGAAAGAGTTATTTTGGAGTTGCAATGAGATCAAGTTTGTCCAGTTAGTGATAAGAGATGGCCGGATCTCACCGGAAAGAAAATTACCAAACAAACCGAGCTCAGATATTTTGGTTAGACTGGACAACGACAAAGGCAATTCCCCAACAAGTTGATTATCAGCCAAGGCAAGAAAAGTGAGGTTAGAACAAGAACCAAGCTTAGAAGGAATTGTAGAATTTAAACCATTGGAATGAAGATCAAGTTTCTGGAGCTTTGTTAGCTGGCCTAAAGAAGATGGAATCTTGTCTTCAAATGAATTTCCAAACAATTCCAAGGTTTCAAGATCAGACAGGGATCCTATACTCTCAGGAATCGGACCATTTAACTTGTTGGTTCCTAGATGGAGGTTCATGAGCTTGGAAAGCTTGGAAATATTTGGTGAGAGTGGTCCTTGGAATGAATTATTTGTGAGATTGAGATACTGAAGCTGACCCAAATTGGTGAAAACTGACTCGGGTATTGGCCCTGTCAAATGGTTCACTGACAAGTCTAGGTAAGTCAAATTCCAACAATCAGGCACGAAACCAGGAAACCCCAAATTAAGTGAATTGTTTCCTAGACCGAGGTGTTTTAACAATGGCATGGCTGAGAATTGGGACCAGTCAGGAGAGTCTAATTTGTTGCAGCCAAAGTCTAAGTACCACAATTTTTGAAGAGTGCTTACTTGGTAAGGGATAGTACCATTGAGATTGTTGCTAAACAGGCTGAGATATTGAAGCTCCGTCAGTCGCCCTAGCTCAGATGGTATGTTACCTTCAAAAGAATTGTTGCTCAAATCCAGGAGAACTAGCTCGGACAGGCCACCAATAGCAGCAGGTATTGGTCCATTTAGACTGTTGTTCTTGGCATCAAAGCGTGTGAGATTGGCAAATTGTGCAAAATCAAATCCTGCGAGTGTTCCGGTGATGCTTGCACTGAACAAGTTGAGCTCAGAAACCATGCCGGTGCTGTCACAAGTAACTGAAGTCCAGTTGCAGAGGTTGTCGATGTTTGCCAGGGACCAAGAATCCAGCAAAGATGGAGAGTAAAGCAAGCTGTTCTTCCATTGAATAAGGGCTTCCCCTTGTGATATAACTGAACAGGCAATCTTCAAAGGGTGCAAGCAAAGTAAGAGAAGATTGAAGACCGAAAGGGAAATCTTTTGAGGATTTGACATTCTTTGTTTACAACTAATCCAATACTTCTATATATGCTTCATTGATCTTCATTAAACTCTCATTTATATCAGCTACAGATTGGGATTTCTGCAAGTAGGTTTTCATTTCATTGGTCTAAGATTAACCTATAATATTTAGGGTTGTTGTAAGTGATTGATCTAAGCAGAGTTTGTCTGAATTGTGAATTTGATGCGTAAGAAATTCTGTAACTAACATGATGTGACAAATTCTGGTTGCATGATTAAACCATTTTTTTTCTTTTTACTAAACAAACATGTTAACTAACTATATTTGTCTGTAATCTATGATCATTTTATGCTTATTTGACTTTTGACCATATCAGTCTAAAGTCGTCAGCTTCCACGAGGTTTGATCAATGGAATTTGGGATGTCAATTATTAGAAGGCCAATTTAAAACCCAAATTTTATTAAAGGGGAAAAATATTCAAGTAGTAATAACATATTTAAATAATGCAGTTATTTTTTAAATGTGATATCGGATAAATCTGTGGTTCTAATTTTAATATTTATAACTTTTCTTTTTTCTCAAGTTATATTAGTTTTCCGATGTTTTTCACATAGGTAGATTTATGTTACCACATGGATATTGTTAGTGATTTTCTTACATGTTAATTAGATTAGATAATATTAAACACGGTTCATTAACACAGTCTATGTTTACACTTGGAACTTTGAATTCTTAATTAAAAGTTTGCTTTTACTATGGGATTGTAAATTAGTTTGACGAATTCATTTTTTTTTGTTATTTCAACTCAATTTTAGCTGTAGTTCTATTTTACATTGTGATTAAATATTTCCAAAATTATTTTCAAGAAAATTCCTTTAAATATTATTTTCAATTAATTTTAATTGAATCCTTATTTTATATATATTTATTTAATTTGATTATTATTTTTATACTCTATTTATTTTGATTGTACATGTTAAATTTTAAATAAATTAAAAATATTTTGATTTAAACTGTTTAAATATATATATAATTATATTCTTGATTAACATCATATAGATATAGAATTAATCCAAAACTTTATGTGTATGATAAGTGCGATTATATTATTAAATTCAATAATCAATTTGTCAAATATTAATAAAACACAAAATTATAAAAACATATAAAATTTACACCAATATAAATTGATCATTTGTCTACGTGTATAATAACTACGGGTTGAGTTTCTATTTATTATTATTTTTGTCCATTTTGTTCCGATACATTTATTACCACTATTCATACTTATAGAACTCATCTATAATTATCAAAGTCAAATTTATGGATGATAATTAAAACTGTATTAGATAGTAGTAGATGAAAATATAATGGAGAGGATCTCAACCTAATAACTATAATACTTAAATGATGAAAACTTTGAGAAATAAAGTAATTTTCCTATATTTTTCTTTTTTTTATTTTATATCAAAATACGCAATACAATTCATCGTTACAATAATTAATTTTATCGAAATTAATATCATTGTGCTACCAAATCTTACTTAAGATATTGACCAGAGAAAACCAAAAACTTAATGTTGTCTGATTCCAAACCACACCATACGGTCTTTAATCTGCACTTAAAAAAAAAAAAAAAACCTAAAAATACTGAAGTTTCCACAATAGAAAAGCAAATGGGTTTATGTACAAAAATGTCAAATATTGCTCTTGCAACTTGGCGGTAACAATAACAGCCAATATTTATCAAAATTCACTACAATAATATCTATTATATTTTTAATTATAATAAATATAATACGGTTGAAAATATAATAGTGATGGCAAGTTAAATTCTTGGTGAGGTAGTTGACGCATGGAAAGAAGTACTGGTAGTGAACAGTTGTCCCAAGCCTGGGGTGAATCCAAGACTATTCTGCTGTTGAACCCTCGAAAATCTAATCTTTCTTATTGGTTATAATGTTCTTAGAATACCGTACAATACACTATGTAACACGAGAAAAATTGGATACTAGGCACACAACACATATCTGCTTTTATATATATATATATATATATATATATATATGTTACATGTGTAATAAAAACTGGCTGCTAAAAAGAACTAAAGTCATTGCCTCTCCAGGTTGGAACCTGCCTACTTCTGAAAGCTAGTTAGCTTTTTAATGGTAATTTGTTCCCAGTGGCTTCATCCAAGCTAGCCCATATATGTTCTTGCTGATAGATTCTCGTGCCAGAAAACGCTTCGTGCGTCGTGACTTTGGTACGAAATATTATAATTCTTCACTTCAACTCATTAAACTTTATTTTTTCTTTTATTCAAAAAAATCTCAAGAATTGAAAATAATACGAATACTTAAAGTAATTAATAAATGACTTCAGGCGTAGTGGAGAATATCAAATAACAGATATTTTCATCAATAAGAATTATGGTAGGTTTTTTTTTTTAATAGAATTTAAAAGGCAATGACTAATATACTTTCCTCAGAACATGGATCAAAGTTTTAGTGAATCCCTTCGTACTCAGGTGTGCATTGGACATTTATACGTACCCTATAAATTTAATATATATATATTTTTTCATGAGCACAGAGAAGGTTGTGAATATCGAAACTCGAATTTTAGACTTATTAAATGACATTTTTAAAAATTAATCGTATAAACCAATTGAGTTAAACCTTTAAGTTAATTGACCTATTCATTTTAAGTAAAGAAAACAATCTCCTCGAACTTCAGACGAACATGTATCTCTCACCAAAGGAACCTCCTTAAAGACCAATTTTTATGGATAACTCATATGTTTCTGTTAAAATATACCCCCCCCGTTCTTTTTCCAAATAATTCAATCTGATGCACCATCTTGTTTTTATCTTTTCTATTTTAGCCATTATATGATTTTTTTTTTTAGTTACATCAAGCATTGAGAATTTACAACTGTTTAAGTCAATGTTTTAAAAGGGTTTTGTTTCAATAAACTGTCCAAATCTTTTTGCAGAGGACCTACAAAACTGTAAACTTATTTTTTTATCCCTAAGATGAAAGTTATTGAACATAATCACAGCTTCCTGCCTCCATGACTCAGAAAGATTGAACAAAGTATTTGAGCTTTCATTTCAAGTGAAACTACAATAAGGGTAAATATTAGAAAATTAAAAGAAAAATTCTCTGGTTATTTAATGCTTACAGAATGTGACCTTATCAATAGTTTGCTACAATCACCGAATTTCCTTGTGAGTTTGATGAAAATAATGTTCTTTGGCTCTGGGAAAGAATCAACTTCAACTTTAATAAAATGCAGTAATCGCCATTCACCGTCAAAAACTAATATAAACCAATCATATACATTATCATCACCAAATAAGTACAAAAAAATGACAATAAGCAAAAAGCATATCAAAAACAATAAAAGGGAAACACATGTATAGATCATGGACATTCAAGAAAACAAAACTACAAAACAGAACAAACTTGCCAAGCAAATAGCATATCTTTTGGTTGGAGAAAGGTTCAGTTCCTCTTCAAAGCTCTCTCCAACCTTGTCTCGAATGGTGTAGAATGCCAGTTCACTTTTTTATCCCGCAAAACAGCTGAAAACTAGATCAGAATCCGTCGTCACCTAATATAAAACTTCCTCATGGGCTCTCACTTCATATATATACCTCTCTGTACTTGCTGGTAGTGTTTGGTATTCCTTTGAACGAAGAAGCTGAGCCAGAGTCCTTGTTGGTGTTCACATGGCTCCAATAGGTCCCAACAGTTCCGATTATCGGCATCTCATCTGGACTTTTACTTGGAGACTTCCTAGGCGAAGAAGATGCTGAAAACTTCTTTATCTCTTCAAAAGTTAATGCACCTAAAATAGGCCTATCTTCAGTGCTCCTCAGTGAATTTGATCCTTGAGACGTGCTTCTTTCCGGTGTACTAGCATCGGAAGTGCTACTCTTTTTGACAGGAGTGGTAGTTTCTATTGAATGCAACCAATTCGAAAGGCTGGCATTGACTGATACTTCTTCGTTAAGTTTCATCGGTTCATGGTCAGATTTTGATTTGAAAATGACTGAAAGTTCCTTGAAACTAGGGTCCGAGCTAAACGAAATCTGGGGCTTTTCCAGCTCTAAGCTGAGATTCTCCTTTTGCAGTTTAAATGGTGTTGCCCCTTTTGCTTTCACAGCTTTCCATTGAGTTAGATTTTCGACAGGATTCAGCACCGGATGAACATTGCCATTCCCATCTCGAACACCTCGAATTAAACCAATCGGCTTCGCTTCCTCTTCAACCGAACCATCAACCTCGTTAGTGACACCTCCAAGGCCAGGAATTCTATCTCTTGAATTCACAACTCCATCATCAAAATCCTCATAATCATCATCCTCGTCATCATCATAATCATCAAGATCACTTTCATCGTAGCCTAATTCATCTTCTTCATCGTCGCTTTCTCTACAATTCTGATATCTATGATTAGGAGGATAAGAACTCGTGCTAGAAGTCATCGAACTATGCTCAGAGGAAGCATCAGACTCGCTTCGTTTAGCCAGATTTTCTTCTTTGACCTTCCCTTTCTTCTCCTCCTCTTCATTGTGCGATTCAAAATCAGTACTTTCATCGACCAAAACATGTTCATAGGTCTTAATATTAGTATCGAAAGTTACTTTCTTTCGAGTACTTGAACCCGAACCAAGCTGCTTCTCTGCCTTATCAGCATCCCTAACCCCAAACCAAAAACACACACACAAAAAAAAAAAAAGAAAAAGAAAAAGAAAATGCTGAATCAAAATCTAATGCATCTTTCTGAAAAACAGAATAAGAAAAATGAAAACCCCATTAATTTTACTCACCGAACTTCCTTAACCAGACTGACAGGCTTTTCTAAGTTGCTCCATTCCAAAGAAACTGTAGATTGAGCACTGTAACTAGCATTTCTCTGCAAAAAAAAAGAAAAAGAAAAAAAAAGATAATTTTCATGTAACTAGCAACACCCAAGTGAACCAAAATCCATAATTTCCCATAAAGAAATTATAAAAAAGAAGAAGAAGAAGAAGAAGAAGAAGAAGAAGAAGAAAACTTACTTGAAATCGAGGCTGAACCTTGTGTCTCTGTTTTCGAGTCTTACGATCTTTAGAAGAACCAAAACAAGCAAGAAAACAGCCCATAGCAAGAATCTCTATTCTTCTTCTTTTGTCCTTTGATTCTTAAAAAAAAATCACTTTCTTTCTCTTAGATGTTTCTTTCTTTGCAGAGAAAGATAAAAGAGAAAGTTTTTTCTTCCGGCTTAATGGCACTTCATGGTTTTGGAACAGAGAAAGAAGAAGAAGAAGAAGAGAGAAAAGAAAAAAAAAAAAAAAAAACAAAAGCGGTAGGGACAAAACGGTCAACAGATTTGAAGCTTTGGAGAAATTTTTTTTTTCTTTTTCGTTGATGCCAATTTTAACATTTTTTTATTGGGCTATGAAACAGCTAAAAACAAAAAGAAAAAAAGGAAGTGACCGTTACAATTAGATGATTGTGAGTTACAGCCTCCATTTTTTTAAAAATTTTTTTCGTTCTATTTTTCTTAAGCTTAAAATAATAAATAATAAGGTTTTCTTGACCGTTGATATCCCCCTCTTTGCTGATTGGCCCACACGCACAGCTCTGACTTTGGCTGCGGGTGACTGTTAAAATAAGCAGGGACGTAGGGTTTAATGTTTCTTAAAAAGGATTGAAATTTTGTAACAATAAAAAAAAAAGGAAAAGAAGAAGCAAATATTGTTTTATTGATCAAACATTGATTCTGATCAAAGATGCTGCAAATTAATACTTGAGATCGTTTCATCTCTTCGTAAGTATGATCCTGATTTGATTGATTTTGAAAAAAGAAATTAAAGCTTTATTTTTTATGGAAAAGCTTAATTCCGGTAAAAGGTTGCAAAATAAAAAAATAAAAAATAATTTTTTTAATTATTTTTTTAAATTTTGTAAAAATTATTGATTTATTGTAAAAAAAATAAAAATATTTTGGGTGATTAATGGGTATTTATATGTATTCGTTAATTGAATTTATTTTTTAAATCTTAATATATTTAAACAATGTCTATAAATATTGATTAATTATTATTTATTTATCATTTGAATAAATTATTTTACATTTAATAAATGAATTAAAAAAAGTAATTAATTATACTTATATATATCGCTATAACTTTTTCCATCTTTTAATTAATTATTTTTTAGCTAATTTTACATCTTTTTTCTATCAAAAAGAAAATTAGTTGATTTATTTACGACAAAATAGTTTATGAAAAGAAGAAACCTTCGGATTGGAATCTGAATAATTTCTCTTACTAAGAAAAATAAATGACTTATTGCAATATTTCACTAAAAAAAATTGTTATTCATTCTTCAAAAAGCGAAATATTTCAATGGGTATGTAATGTTGTTTATTGTTTACAGTGAATAAAAGAGCAATAAAATGAATACGGAATATATAATAATTTAATTAATTTATGTAATCTTCATAATATTTAATAATTTTAGATTATAATATCTATAATATTTCTTAATTTTCGACTACGATTTTATTTGGGCTTTTTTAATAATTGACTACAGTGTCATTTGTGGAAAATGAAAAAAGCATTGGGGTGAGAGAGGCTCGAACTCTCGACCTCAGGATAACTCAGATTGCTATGAGACCTACGCGCTAGCCAACTGCGCCACCACCCCGTTGTTGTGCATTCCAAACTAAATTTATATAATAATAACAGCAGGGTGTTGTGGTCCATCCTCTACTTCAGCTGTGGATTTGTTCAGGGAGTGATGAATCAAACATGAGTAAAGACGTATAAAAATACATTTTTGTAAAGGATGCTGAATTGATATTATGAGTTTGACATCAACCGCTTTCCCAAGGAAATTAACGTTAGGTGTTAACAATTCTGGGATAAAGAAAATTGAAAAAAGTTTTGGAATCAAAGTCATTAGACCCGTATCCGTTTGCAATCAGTGGTTGATAATTATAAAATATACATATTCCCCCATTGCCTTGTATTGTCATGGGTATAAATTTCGAAAGAAGGAAGAAAAAGTTCCTTGAATCCCCTTCTACATCAAGCAATGGAAAGCCATATACCCAGAACACTGCAAAAGAAAGAAAAAGTTCTTTTTTTGGGATCAATGTAGTTTCCACCTATACTGGTTTGGCAAAGAGGGGTAAAAGCCCATCATATCCCCCCCCAACCAAAAAAAAAAAATACCATCCCCACAGCATGGACGAGGTCTTATAACTACCTTTAGATAAATGAAATCCTTTTTTTTTTTTGGGGGTGCTTCCTGCTTGCAAATTCTTAAAGTCCAATTGATAACTTCAGAAACATGTATAAGGAGGATTTAAGAAACAAAATTCACACATTGAACCTTGTTAACTCCTTTCTG